>JACGAQ010000886.1:0-83026 GCA_014119065.1 Orius insidiosus | reverse complement strand
AACCGTTTTCCTACTGTTTCGGAGGCGTTTATACTTTTTTAAGGATCAGGGCATAAATATCTTTACTTCCCTGGGGCCAACGTTTTCCAGCAATAACGTTATCGTTTGCACAGATCCATTTCGGACCACTTTTTATGTAGCTAACGTAGTGACCATTTATTGTTTCACCATAGTGAAATACAGCGGATGTAGGGCAATATGTGGCTCCGGCAATATTCAATTTACTGGTAGATACTTGGTTTATCCTACATCCTGAAATTTTGTTAAGGGCATTATCAAATATAAGGAATTGCAATATGATATATTCTGAGGCAGTGGTTATGTCACTTTTTCGTCGTACATGGCCTGCAATGTTACAATTTTGGCATTCATACCTTCTATGCTTGCCCCCAATGCCCTAAAAATTGAGTAACAATATCGGTAAGGTTAATTCATTTAGAGTTAGAATTAGTAACAGGTACTCTAATTACTAAGTTCGGATCTTCGTTGACCATGTCTCATTGCAGCTTTCGCAATTCGAAACATATTTTGTTGTGAAACTAAATAGGCTTTTGATCGGTTCATATTTGTTTAACAAGAAGTTGAAAAATTGAATCGCGTCTTGTTGCTCTATTTCTCCGAATAGCTCATCAACCGAAAGCCTAATTTGGAATGTGTTTCCTACAATGCCCCTCTCATAACTAATTAAATTAGTTTTCAGTGCAGACGGCATAGTCGGATTATTCTTTATTACATTTTTACTAGTTCGCAAGAAAATAAACACTGGACTACCGAATTAGCGTAACAGGACACGTTATCTTCATTTAGAAAGCCTATTACGTTTAGAACACCCGCGGTTGGTTTTACTTTACGAACGGTTTTGTTACTTTTGGGTTTTTCGATCTGTCCGTCTATCGTTATGTCAACTTCTTTTGCCCACCACTTGCGGTCCCTTAAATGCAGTTGGGGAGGAAAACTATTTACATCAATAGTGGAATGTCCGGTCGAAAGGAAGTTCTTAAACGATTGTACTCGATTATTGCCGATTGCTGCGACTTTACCGACGATGGACAAAAATTTATCAAATGCAGCCCTTCCACGGATGTTACTCTTGAGAGCGCTACGTAGGTTTGCCCACACGTAAAAACAGATTCCCCAACATCCATAATAACGTGTTTTAAACTTAAACCTTGACTTTTATGAATCGTGATCCCGTAGCTGACACTTATCGGAAATTGTTCCCGGAAAACAAAACATTCGTCTAAGACTTCAAATTTAGTAGTCACTCGCTCTAAATCATGCAATAAGCCGCTCGAAAACCTAATTTGCACTTTTTCAATTGTCTTAGGATTGTCTATACTATTCCTAACTGCGGTCACAACCCCTATAGCCGAGTTAACTAATCCTTTTGTAAGGTCAATATTTCTTCGCAACATTACTTTTGCACCAATCTTTATTTTTATTACGGATTCCATACCGGCCGTTCTCGTACTGTCGGATTCATACTGTTGAAGTAATTTATTTACTTTATTTTTCATATGAGGCTTGCAATCAACAGAATCTTTAGCAACTAATTGAACTTCAGGGTTTTCTATTCTCGACAACATTTCGTTATTCAACTGGGCGCACTGATACCCTGTCGCACATAAACAAACAGTATCGAAGGGCAAATCGTCCAGGTAGTTTCCGATATCTTTTAATTTTTCGTTGGGACTTTTACCTTTTAAAGGAATCAGTCTTTTATTTAATACATCAATGTCTTCTCTCGTCGCTAATCCTATCTAACATTTGAGCATATTTCTTGTCGTTTGCCTGCCTCATATTTATAATTAACTCATCGTACGAAAAAAGTTCGGCCCATAAATTAACTACCATAAGGGAACCTACATATTTAGAAATATTATCAGGTGATAGAATGAGGTAGGGAGGGTCTTCGTGAACTGGCGGTAATTGTAATAAATCACCAAAAAGTATTAAATGTTTTTTACCGAACCAGCCATCTTCGATTTCATGGGTGCTAAATATTTCAGTGAGACGAAGGTGAATGTACAAAAGGGTCAGATTTGAAACCATAGATATTTCGTCTATTATGAACAGCACAACATCTTTCAGCTCATCTCGCATAATTTTTAATGCGTCATCTGAGAGGGGTCGATACTTGGGAGTTTGACCGTGCTCTACAGGCAGCTGAAATTGTCTGTAAATCGTCATTCCGGAAACATTATGTGCACTTAGCCCAGTTGGTGCAGAGACGGACACAAAACCCCCACAAATCGCATTCTTAGCCCAGACTCTTAATGTGTTAATTAAAAAACTGTTTCCAGTTCCCCCTACACCACTTATAAAATGTCTCAAAATGGGTCTGTTTCCCGACTGATTACTGATTGTAGAAGTTACGAAATCGAAAACGCGTTTCTGATCAACGTTAAGATTTTCTACCATGTCTTCTATTTTAGGGTCATTCTGATTATTTTCAGCGATAATCCTCATGTCCCTCATAGCGTCCCCTACTTCTGAAACTAAAAAAGCTTGTCCCGCTTCAGGTCCAACAGTATCTTCTGATACATCTTGTTCGACTTCGAACTTTTTTTGTTGGACCAGTTCTTTTACGCGTTCTGAAGCTTCTTGAATTTCTCGATGTTTTTTATCATACTTAACGGCCTCAATTAATGATATTCTTTTTTTTTCGAAAGCCTCAAAATATGTTTTGCATTCACATTTCAATTCAGATGTGTCGCGCCAGGGCATAAACATTAAGAGTAATGAATAAAAGTACTTTTCGGGGTCCTGGTGAAAACGGTAGGGGGCAATCTTTTTATCAGAAGCAACGGTGCGGGCTCAAAGAACAAGTCCTCACATCGTAGTCGCGACCAAAGTCGTAAAGGGGAATTTTTTCAAGTTCTTGTGGCCTATTTGGATAGTAGTAGTCAACCCAAGATTCAAAGTACAGGTCTGTCGAATCGCCGGGCAGGCATTTTAATTTTTGGAGGGGCAACAAACGTTTTCTCCGAATCATGTTAACATCTAACCACCTAATTGTTGTATCAGGATCTGTACCGTACAAGAGAATTCCTAGCAAAGTATCACTTGCCTCAAGAGCACCACACTCTCTACTGTTAAGCAGTCGTATGCCTAAGCTGAATAACCTAGAACTCGGTGATTTTGTTGAATTAATATCGTCAAACATTTCACCTATGTGGCTGTTTTCACTTTTAGTTGTATATTTGGTAATATACCAATTCAAAATCCTGGATTTTTCACCGACATACTGTATGTCCATATTTCCATCCCAGGCACATAGTATGGTAGGATTGTAATCATTGATATATTGTTCGCGAGCGTTACGTTTGAGATCATATAGTCTACCTTTGGATTGTAACGTTTTCCGAGACACGACAGCTTCGACTACGTCCCGCAATTCTAATACATCTGATATCGGACGAGGAAACCCAAACCGGCATACTTTACGGTACCCTACTTTAGTCTTTTTGTTTCTTAAACAATACTTATTGTGATTATGGGTTTGATACTTGGTAACCCTATTATAAATCGTTGGGGCTAAGCTAGGTAACGGCAGAGCGCAAGTAACATACTTTGAAATAAATTTTGCTACCTCTTCGTTACTTGATTCCCCCAAAATTGGAGCATTTTTCACCCATAATAGGAGATGAAAGTGCTGTAAACCCCTTCCTTGATATTCTCGCCTATAAAATAATGAATAACCTCGCCTAAAGGATTGTCTTTAGATAGAATAAAGTCTAACATAGCATGAAATTTATTATCTATAAATCTTGAAACTGAAACTGGGTCTAATGCAATTAGTTCACTGTTAGACTTTTTCTCTACGTTCGGTACAGCATCTTTGTTAACAAGTAAGAGATAATTACGAAGGTCGTCCCAGTTCCATTCGCTAGGACTCATAGTCAAGAACCATGTAGCAGGTCCATAATGGTACACCATACAAGACACATCATTTCTTGGCTGGACCCAAAATTGTGTGGTATTACGCAACTTCGAAAAAATGGTGGTCAGGTTTCCCTCCAATTTTCCTTCAGAAAGGTTTTTCAAACAACTATTAGCCGTGAGGCGGTCTTTTATATTAGTGACATTCAGTTTATGAAAAATCCCTTGTTGAAGTTGACGTATATTTGCATCGGATAGTATCGTGAACTGCTGATAGCTATCTTCCCATTCATCGGCCTCTACTTGAGTTAATATTGCCCTTCCCGTAGTTTCCACGACATGTTTTAAAACCGATTCACCCCTTAAATAATGGACAGCGGTACTTTTGTCGAAATTAAATAATTCGGAAGGATCTTCTGGGAGATCAATATCTTTATAGATTTCGTTATTCATTTTCAACCAGGTCAAAGCTGCGTAAATTTTTTTAACGTCTACTAAGGACTCCCAAATAACCTTATTTTTTGTGGCGGTTCCACGAACGAGAATGTTAAGTTCGTGATTGGGATTTATTGCTTCATCTGGACGAGGTAATTTTTTCAAAGTCTCTTCAATGGGCAGAGGTAAATGAAAAGTTCTTCCTTTAACTTTTTGAATTTTGGAATGTACTGGGATTTTTTTACTTCCTACCGCTTCCATTCTAGTGACAACCTGAAAGGCTTTCGCTCTTTGAATTAAAATTTTTTCATAACTGTTTAAGGAAGAAATCTCTTTCGGTTGCTTATCAAAAATGAGACCATTTAATTGGCAGGTAGGAGGGAGTGAATCTTTTCGTAATTTGTCTAAGCAACCGCGGCATATTTGAGCATTTTTAACTCCAGTCGGATGACGTTTTACCAACATAGCCCACCATTGACCCTCAATAGGGTTTTGTAGATTTGACATTTTGCTGACTTGAGTACTAGATAATAACTTTTCACAGGAAAAACAAGGTATGGTTGGTAATTGGAAACATCGCTTTTCTAAAGCCCTGAAAGCATTCATATGATTCTGGATTATTTCAGATTCAACGATCAGCTCTTCCGAGAATGAGTCTATATTAAAAGAGGTGGCCATATTTTCAGCTTCCTTTGCGGTTTGTTTGAGGTAGAAAACGTTTTCAGTCTTAAACGCGGTGGCTAACTTGTCCAAGTTTGTGGAGATTGTTTTAAGTTTGTAAAATGATCTTACAATGTTTCGAATTAATGGAAAATGGGGCCCGATTTTACGGAGAAATAAGAGACTAGAAATACAACCTTCTTCAGTGAAGCATTTCGGGGCATGTTTTTTATTTTCAGCGGTATTATTATTGGAACATTTGTTAATTTCTATAAAATACTTAGGAGCGTTCACTAACCTGACCTTTGAGACTATTTCGTAAATATATTTAATTCTATTCACAATGTGATCTTTTTTAATATCGCAAATATCATTATTACATTTCCACGAAAAAAGTTTCATTTTTTTCCCCGAGACTGTAGTGCTATCAAATATATTACAGGCCACCCCTTTGTCATCAATAACTATTTTTTTCCCTCTATTATTAAATACTTTGTAGCAAGTATCGTAAGAAAATGGTTCAGTGTAATTTGTGTGTTAAGAATCCCCGCATAAAGTCGTTAATTTTTGATTTAAACTTTGATCTAGGTCGTAACTTTTTAAAATACGCACAAATTTTTCTTTAAGTTCCGTTAAAGTTTTAGTGAAGTCTTTTTTCATCATTTATGGGCGTAAAAACACCATTTAATTATAGATCGAGCTTCTATTGACTTATCAATGTACATTTTTTTCTTTATTTTTCTTGCTAATTGTCTTCTTAATTTTTCTTGATCGACCCAGTTCAAGGTCAAATAAAATAAGTAAAGCACAGTTCACACGAGTTAGAAAAGAAACGTGGATTGAAATGTTTGTAACCTTCGTGTTAGGTAACCGCAACGACTTTAAACTTGGCTAACGCCTTTTTTTTTAATTTATAAATTTGTAATAATTTAAAATGTAATTAAAATTTTAGAAGAATTCTGTTTTATTTTATACTTTTTGATTACATTTAATTACTTTGAACGTGTTCGTTCGACTAACCTCACTTCTATTCGTTTTACGAATGCCACTCGGAGTCGGCAACGAGTAGATCTTCTCGTTTCGTAACACGAATACGACTCAGAGCCCACTCGTATACGAGTAGGGCTATTCGTGTTACGAATAGACCAAAACACGAGTTGCTAAAACTCTCTAATATCGGAGCATCGATACTATTGTGCAGTATCGGTGTCGCCAAGCATGTTCCCTGTGGGGATCTATGTTCCCTGTTTTGCTCACACGCTCAATCTAGTAGCGGAAAGTGTGCTGAAGCACACAGAAGCTTCTCTAATAATTAGCAAAGAAAAGAAAGAATGAATAAAGAAAGAATGTCCCTTACATAAATTTTGAGGAAATAACCTTTGGCTCTGCCCATTCAGTCTGTGAAGACATCAGGGAATTTTTCTACAAACTGATCTAAAGTCTGTACAGATCTTAAATCTGTAGAGTAAATCTCAATTACTTCTTTTTGCATATTAATACAAAATAAATTGTTGTCGTGCCGTGTGGCTCATCAATTTTAAGCGATATTATTTTTCCTTTCACTTTCGATTTAATTTTATCGATCAACCGTTGTACCTCTCGTCAATAAGGTCCGATATGATGTGGGTAATACTATTCATCTTCAACCCTTATTGGTTCGGCGAACGTTCTAAATGTCTAAATATAAATGGCTTTCTTTCCACGGTAACCTGTCTGATGACTTCATTGACAAAACGTTGAAATGTCTGTGCAGCATTACACAAACCGAATGTCATCTGAGGAAATTCGAATAATCCAAACGGCGTGATAATAGCAGTTTTTTCAATATCTTCGGGTGCCATTGGAATCTGATGATACGCCTTCAACAGATCAATTTTAGAAAATATCGTTTTCCCATTGAGATTTTGAGTTAAATCGAAGATATGCGGCAAAGGATACCGGTCCGGTTTCCTCTTCTTATTTAACGCACGATAATCCCCACATGGTCTCCATTCACCCGTCTTCTTCGGTACCACATGTAATGGACTCGACCACGAACTCTTTGAAGGACGACATATACCTTGACGTATCATTTGATCAAACTCCTTCTTTGCAACCGCATACTTAGCTGGATCAAGGCGTCTAAATCGTGCCGTCCAGTAGTTTCTATGTGATGCATAACGTTATGTTTTACCGGAGCATTTCCTAAAGACGGTCGAGTTATGTCTTTAAATTGTGACAAGAGATTTGTATAAACAGAATCATCATTAACTAACGATATAGACGAATACATAAACAACAGTTGCCTCCCTATTTTGAAGACATTCTGAAACCATTGTTAATTCAGCTAATATGTCATACATTATCGCCAAATCTGACAGAAACTGAGTTGATGTCAAGCGCTTAATCAACCCACCGTACATTTCTCGTTCGGTTGTTGTTCTGTTCTTGTCTTCTTGGGCCTTCTTAAAATGGGAGTACAATGCTTGATATCCATACCAAACGGCCGTAACAGTTTTAAATGAACTGGAAACCCATCTCGTGCCCAAAATGCGACCAACTTTCTGTAGTTGCAAATCAAGCTCACTAGCACACTCGGCTAGTTCTCTTTGGTTTTTAGGCGATTTACTATACAGAGTGTACAGTTTGTCCATAAACATTTGAAAATGGTAAATAGCCCCAACGTCATTGATGGAGTCACTCACAGCTAACTCTATCCTATGGTTCATGCGATGCCAAGGAACAATGTTGGGAAACTGTTGTAGTAGCTTTTCTACGACGCCAGATTTTTTACCTAACATGACACTAGCGCCATCACAGGCAAATGCAACTAAATTCTCTTTTAGGTACTCAAAATCAAACCCATATTTTTTCAAACAACCTAAAAGTGCCTCAAAAATAGAATCAGCAGTTTGGTTAGGCAATTCAATTAGGTCTAAGAATAAGACATTTGGTGGCAAATCTTTGCTGGTTTCACATTTTAAATAAACAATCAAGGTAGATTTATCACTTAAGCTTGTAGATTCATCGATCAAAATCGAAATTTTACCTGAAATGCTTTTCACCTGTTGAGTAATTCGCTTTTTCATTTCATGAGAAATGTGGTCAATGATTTCAGTTGCACTTAATCTAGAGTGTAATCCTACACCATTCATTTTCTGAAGTTGCAAAAGTTTAGAATAATCAGAAAAGGGCTTATCATTTTTTGCCAAATAGTAAGCTGATCGAAATACTTTAATTGTAGATTCTAGGTTGGAAACGTTCATTTTATCACAAACGTTTTCAATAGTCTCACACAAATACACAATATCATAATGTTTAATAAAATTAAGTAAAGATTTCTGCAAAAATACCTTTCTTAGGCCTTGTACATTATACGACAATATATTAATTCTTGAGGGCGACAAAGTGTTCCGCGATGAGGATTGCAAAATTTTCTGATTGGGTGCTGAACTTGGTAAATTCGTGAGTCCTTTTCCTGCGTTGGTCATTTTGTGGGAAGAGTTTATTGGGGCGGGTTCCCTAAAAAAGTGTTCGGGGGGGATTGATGAGTACGTAAAGTCGAAGACGCGTCGTGAGAAGCCTGCTGCGAGAGATTTTGGACGAGTTAGGTCGAATGGTCCATGTGCCGTTTGAGATGATATTGCAGTAGAGTCTCGGGATGTAGCACGGTCACGAAAAAGATCCTCTATCCTTCCACGCAGGTCCACACCGGCGGTCATATCAACTTGGCGGTGAGAGACATCCTCTACAGACAAAATCAGACAAAAAGAATACGGAATACGGAATCTAAGCCCAACCAAAGAAGCCTAGCCTTGTAAGCAATATCTGACTTCCCAAATTTACTTCAAACAAATGGATCTGCGCTGTACCTTCTCCAGATTCTCGATTTCACCCTGGTGATAAGGGGACCAAACAACGCTGGAATACTCCAAGTGGCTCCTAACGAGGGCTTGAAAGAGTAATTTCACCGCAAATACATTTTTGAAATCCTTGGTAAATCTATGAAGCCCAAATTTCTAAATCGAATTTCTGCGATATGATCACTAAACGAAGCAGACTTGTTAATTGTCACGCCGAGATCGACCATCGAATCTACCTCCTCAATAGCATCTCCATTGATAGAGTCGCACTTTCTCGTAACAACTTTTCCGACCTATACGGGTTGTAATTAAGCATTACTGCCTCACACCTCAACTTGAACAGCCAGAAAGTTAAGAAAGGGGATTTTACTTCCTTAAACAAGTTATTGTGATACCCTCCACCTCGGGTTTTTGGGGAAGGGTCTTAAACGTATATTTCAACGTATTTTGTCGCTCTTTTGTTATATTTTGCACAATTTTTTTTAAATAGAGAAAACGGGAAAAATTAAGTAAAAAAGGGAATTTTTTTAGACTAGGAAACACTGTAGCCAACAGTAGTGTTCAACTGTTGTAGTATGTCCGCCATTATCTCATATTCTCATCCAAAAACCTTGTTATCCATTTTCCCCCTTTTTTGACCAAAGTAAAAGAAAATTAGAGCCAATTCATTCCTGATTTTTGTCCAAAACATTCGTAGAGGTAAGAATAATTGTTGTTTTATATATATTTTTTTAATATACCTCCTCAAATTTTATTATTTAGATTTACAACTTGGATCCTCGATCCCCGCTTTCGTTATTTGGTTTTTTACTTTTCTTAGGTTGATAAAGCTTTTTTATAAAATACTTAGACATTTTCATCATAGCTTTTTACAGTTTTAAATGTTAATTTTAATCTTTTATCCAATATTAATAGGGAATAAATATTAAAATCGCTCGACTAGTTTTTAGGTTATAAACGGCTGACTTTTTTTTTGTCTTTTGATTTCGTACGACTTTTATTTGAAGTTAGATTTTAATAAAGACCATGTTATTGTGAATAAAAAGTTATATTCTTGTAATAAAATAGGCTTATTATTATTTTTACCTAATTTGTTTATTTTATTTGTTAAATAGAAATTAAGAGAGCGCCTCAAGACTTGTTCCGTGAGCTTCGCTGACCTCCTTTGAAATGGATCGCATTGTATGTATTCTGCGGATAAATATGTAATATCTAGTTACAATTAAAACTTTACAGCCTGCTAATTTGAAGAATCCCAAACGAACTGAAAAATCGGTAAGATTTTTTTTAAATTTTATTGTGGGGTTGGGGGTAGATATGCATCCTAGAATAGAATAGTTTTGGGGCCTTGTGCACGTCGACCCCTAAGGGTGAATTTTTTTTATTTATTTATTTATTTATTTATTTATTCATGTAGTTCCACAGCCATATACAGCCAATACACGGAACAGTCTTGTACAAAAAAAAACTCAAAAGTGAATACGCCTCACGGGCCAGAAACATTAAAAAAAATCAAAAACGAGGCAACAAAGAATAAAATTACAAAAATCACAGGTACAATAAAAATACAAATCCAAAATACATTAAAATGACAAAAAAGTACCTAAGTGTATGAAAAATAAATATGTACAAGAAAATAAATGATAGTATCACATCAGATCACAGACAGGTTTAATGAGGAAATCCACTCTCTCAGCAATTCTTTGTATCGATACAGTGAAATGGTCTGAGGCTCGGCGATGTGTGCAGTATCATTTAAAACTTTCATTATCGTCGCCCTGCAAGAATAACCACCATACCGGGTCCTTGACTTAGGAATTCAAAAAGGAGTCCTACACCTCAAGGAACGAGCTGGCACATAAAATTGGAGGCCTGAGAGAATCTCTGGAGCATCAACCTTATTATTAAGAACCTTCCAGGCGAAAATCAAACTTGCTAATGTCCGCCGCTGTTCCAGGGAAAGAATATTAAAAAGCTCACGGGCGGTGGATAAAGAAAAAGAATTGAAGTCCAACTGGGATTTATACCATAGATATCTGAGAAATTTGTTCTGAACCCGCTCAACCTCGATCATAGATCCCTTCAAGCAAGGACCCCACACGACAGAGCCATACTCAATAATCGAGCGAACCAGTGAGGAGTACAGAGCTATCATCGCATTAACATTATTAAAATCTGCCGTCATCCTCTTAACAAACCCCAACATGCGATATGCCTTACTAATGGTGTTCAATCGATGTTCCTCGAAGGAACATTTAGTATCAAACGTGATCCCCAAATCCATAACCGAGGTAACTTTGTTTAGGGGAAAATTCCCAATAAGGTACCGAAAGTCGGGGAAGTCATTTAAAACTTCATTTTTCTTGCGACTGAAGCACATGAATAAACATTTGTCTTCATTCACGGGGAGAGCATTCAATTGACACCAATTATAGAACGAAGTGATATCCTCCTGAAGCAAAGAGCAATCCTCAAAAGAATCAATTTCCCTATAAATTTTTAAGTCGTCCGCGAGCATAGAGACTTGGCTATGTCTAAAGACGTTCACTACATCATTATAGAAGATTAAAAAGAGAACAGGGCCCGAATGTGAGCCTTGCGGTACCCCTGAATCAACCGATATCATCTCCGAAATAGCACCCTTAAATGAGACTGAAAACGATCTCCCAGTAAGGAAAGAATCAAACCAACCCAACAGCGGATATCCAACACCATACGACCGCAGCTTGTTAAGCAAAACTCTACGATTCACCCTATCAAAGGCCTTGGATAGATCAGTATAAATTGAGTGAACCTCACGCCCTTTTTCCAAAGAATTCAGGATATAGTCTTTGTAGAGATATAAGTTAGTGCATGTGGAACGACCACGTATGAATCCATGCTGATGGCTCGAGAAAACTCTATTGAAGACAGAGCTCAAAAGATTGGCTACAATACTATCCATAATTTTAGGGAGAACGGAGATTTTGCATACCGGACGATAATTTTTCAACAAAGCTTTGTCACCCTTTTTAAAAACAGGCGTAACAAAAGAATGCTTCCACATTGATGGAAATACAGAGGATGACATGGAGAGCCTGAAGAGCCTGGTAACGGGACCACACAAAGACATCGAACAGTTTTTTAAAAATGATTCAGGAACCCCGTCAGGGCCAGGAGCACAATTCAGAGATAAAGACTCTAGTTTAGCTAGAACCACCGACTCGTCAAATACAATATAGTTAAGGTCTACATCATGTACAATTCCTCTATCCTTCTCAATACCCAAATCCATACTATTCACAAAATTATCCTGAAATAAAGAGGCAAAACTACAAGCGATTTCAGAGGGATCCGTGATGTCCCTACCGTCATGATGCATCACAAGGGGGGTGGTCCTCATGTCACGCCTGGAATTCACAAATGACCAAAAAGCCTTAACATTATCGACTGAATTCAATTGAATGTTATTAACATAAGTCGAGTAATCTGACGAAATGGAGGATTTAGATTCATCCCTGAACTCACAAAACTTACTAAAATGATCGGGATTCTGCGTTCGTTTAAACTTTTTATGATAGGTAGTCTTTTTAGTGATCAATTTTATAGTTTCGGACCTAAACCAGCAAGGAAAACGATGATTAACAGGTTTTTTTAAAGGGATATAAAGCTCAGTGGCTTCTTGTAGAACAGCATAAAACTTATCAATTGACTCATTCACATCATTCGAAAAGACATTATCCCAAGCAACAGTATTAAAGAATTGATTGATGTTATCGTAATCACCACGTAAAAAATCCTTCACCATGCTACTATTCGGTGACCGATTGCAGATGGAACGACTAACAGGGATGAAGAGACAGAATGGGGGATGATGCTTATCAATCGGAACCAGAGGATCATCACACCCCGTCGTACATAGGTCTGAGGGGTGATTTGAGAAAGCAAAGTCTAGTACAACGCCATTAGTATTGGCCAATTGGTTAACCTGTTTAAAATCAAAAAGATTAACGAAACTGTCAAGAGAGACCTTAGCATAAGTTCCCCCCGACGGAAGATTGAAGTCCCCAGCAATTAAGACATCTTGATGAGTGACACCAGATAGAATAGAATCGACATTATCGATGAAAGAGGTGTAAACAGTATCCTTTGATTGATTAGGAGGAATGTAAAACGCGCCAATGACAGATTTTTTGGAATTAGGTAATTCAACTGACACATAGAGATCATCCAAAATCGGGCGAGTTGGGGAAACAATTAATTTAGATTTAAAAGAATTCTTAACAGCGATCAAAACCCCACCACCCCAGGACTTATTGCTAGCTTCACTAGATCTATCTTTCCTATAAACAACATAAAAGTTAGAGAAAAACTCTGAATCTGATATACTGTCACACAGCCATGTCTCTGAGAGAATAATTACATCATAGTCGACTGAAAGAGTGGATTTCAAAAGCAAGGCAATTTTGCTCCCTTCTTAGTACATCAGAGCTCCCCTGTTGAGCCCCAGGCTTTTAATTAGCGTCAAATGGCTGCTAATGTTTCATGTTGCTGGGCCATTATGACCAATCGAAATAATCGGCGGTTGTACTATGGCTTAGTCGCACTGAGCACCTTTTTGTCATGCCTCGCAAATCAGTTTCATTGCAAGTTCTGCTGTACCCTCAGCCTAGTGACTCTCAAGTCTGGCTAACGCAGTAAAAACCGGCCTCAAGGGCTCGATTCTTGTACGAAATAGCTTTTTGAAAGAGTTCATTGATGGACTGAGCAGTAAGTCGCATAAAAGGTAAGCAATTTTGAGTCGAGACTGCTATTCAGATGCTCAAATTTGCTATCCACTATCTGACCCTTTTTTCTAGTGAAACTGTTGATGTCAAGCAACTCAGTGCGGGGCCAAGTCTTGTTCTTGGAGCTTAAAACTCACAATGATTTTTATTTTCTCGACATAAAGACACATTATTTTTTCTCATCTACCATTGATGGCTAGGAAGATATAAGAAAATTTGGAAAAAGATTATTTGCACGTTTAAAAAGCGTAAAATAAAAACTCCTTTTGTACTTTTCAGACCAATTTTCCGCAACGAGGGCCTTTGATAATGTATTCTTTGGGACTTATGGGCTTAGGTGCCAATATGGCTCGAGCAAAGTATTTAAATGCCACTATTCAGCCTCCCTTTTTTCGACATCCGCTAACTCCCCCTGGTGAACTTCATCAGGTTATGAAGACCTCACAGTCTATGGGAACTCAAGCTCAAATGTCGCAAGTGCAAATGCAAGCACCTGGCATCTGCCTGGGAAATTTTCCCCTGATGGCGCCTAAACAGCCATCTCAGTATGTGCTTCCTTACGGTTCACTAAATCATGCGCTTCAATCGTCTTCGCTTAACTTGACTCGGAGAATCGCGAACAGCGTGCCATTTATTTTGACACGTTTAAAAATTGCAATTTCATGTGCAACCCTAAACGTGCACAGTTGGGAATAAAAAATGTTTTTAAAAAAGATAGTTCATTAAAAACAACTCATACAGAAAAAGTGCAAAGAAACAAAACCAGAAAAAGGGGGAAAAAAATTCAATTACAAAAAATTTAAAAAATTTATTGCTCTTATTATATGCTATTACATATTTAATGTGCTCTTGCATTTTGGACGGCCCTCCTCTCCGCTTCCTCCCTGACCATCTGTAAAAGAAAAATAAATTAATAAAAAGAAAAAAAAATGAATTATTACTTACTTCCTCAAGGAGGGCGGCGGCGGTTCGGAGCTGCGCCGGGGAGACCCTCCGCAGCAACGTCTGTACGTAATTGATCAACGCTTTTCTGTAATTAATAAATAAAATTAAATGAATAAGTTGAATTTTGATTAATAAAAAAGTTTGTAGTAAATAAATGAAATAAATTTAAAAAAAAAATGCACTTCTAAAGGAATAAGTTCTCTTTCTTTCATTATGGCAGTTTTTTGCTTATAAAAACTATTTAGTAACTGTTTTTCGAAATTTTTTTTTTAAATATCAAGGTAGAAGTAATGGGATTTTTGCCCAAGATTTTTGCTCGTAAGGGGTGGAGGTATGAAATTTCTCCCTACTATAATGATTATCAATGTAATAATTAAATAATAATTTTTTTTACGCCAAAAATTTGAAAAAAAAAATAATAAGGAATAATTGGTGAAAATTTTGTGAAGGACCAAGCCCGGAGCGATTTTGTTTAAATTCCAAACAGATTTATCTCCGCCATTTTTTCGAAATACAAAAATCACCTCGTTAGTTTCTCCTAGAATAGAAAAGGAGGGGGGGGGGGGGAATTGGTGTGGAAATTTAACATAATTCGGGTTGGCGAAACGCAAAACCATTCCCGCTGGGCCTCTGAGCATTGATGCCAACATATGGCCTTGTTCTTGTTCCGACCAGCCGTAAGCAGCGGACACGAAGTGGAAATGGTCTGCGTAGTCTTCCCAAGGAGAGGACCCATCGTATTCGACCAGTTTCGGCCTTACCGTTAGTACCGTTGTTGAGCAAATTTTTTCCTAAAGGGACTAGACACAATGTAAAAAAAAGTATGTTCCTAAGTCCCCTGCTCAAGTAATTATTGATCAAGAAGCAAATGAAGAAATTTTAAATCTCCAACTATAGTATTTATTTTATTCATATTAGGTGTTCACTAAGATAAGCCCACCCAATTCCCTTGGACATCAATCCCTTAATATGGGGCACATCATCAATGGACTCCTAGGAAGGAAGTTCTCATCTTCAGATATCTGGGTTTTCCATTAGGCGCTAGTAGTTTAGACACATTCAGGTTCCTGTTGCTTCCTGCGACAACCTCACATCATCTATAGTCCCCAGCCTTCACCAATCTAAATTAAGATGAGTGAGTAATAAGAATGAAGCAGTTGCTTCACACTAATTCTTTCATGACTCTTCACTTTCTTTTATTTTTAGAATTCAAGAAAGCAGAGGTCTTCAAGTAAGAAAATTTTGGATTCAAAAGGAAACCACGATAAACAATCTGAGCCAGCGGAAGAAACCAAAAAGATTATCATCCTAACAAGAAAGGAAGACACGGTCGTTACCGACGTTTCTTCTGAAGGTTTAAAAAGTCAAATAGAGCGAAAATCAGATCCGCAGCCCTTCCATGGTGACGATACAAATGAAAACGAATCCAACCAGGGAAATACTGTTGATCAAGTGGAGACCCATTTTTCAGAACCCTCTCCGCAACCTGAAGATTCTAGTTCTGCAGATGCTATAACCATCGAACAGACTGAAGAAAGTACTCTTCAAAAATTGGAAGGCGGGTATATAGTTTTTATCCAAGGAAGACAAAAAGGTGCAAGACCTGGCAACCAAAGTCAAATTTTGTCGAGCAAAATGTTTCCTAAAGGGACTAGACACAAAGTTAAAAAAAAGTATGTTCCAAAGTCCCCTGCGCTAGTAATTATTGATCAAGAAGCAAATGAAGTAATTGACTTAAAATTTGTCAAACTTTTGAGGTTATCTCTTGATCCTGAAGAGTCTGACACAATGGGAAGTACCCTCACAGATCCTCTTCCAATATCCGAAGAATTACTAGATGATGAAAGCAAAGAAAAATTTGATCAGGAGGTCTACACCAAAATGTCTGGCAGGAAAAAGAAGAAGAAGAAGAAGAAAAAAGGAGATAGAAGAAAGCAGAAAATTGCTTCCAATTATTTTGATGATGAAGTTCCACAAATGACAAAAGCTGAAGCTTCTTATATCGCCGACTCCGAAATTCCAAGAAGTTCAAGCACAGAAAATTGTCTTTCAAAATCAAAAGAGTGTAAAAAACCCCAAAGAGAAAAGGAAGAACCAAAAAGAGGCAAAGGATGTGAAGCAGGTACTTCAGTGAATGCAGAGATTTCTTCTAAAGTCACTGAAGGAAAAATTGAACATGATTCTGACCTTGAGGGCTTTACTGAAGTGGTTTACAAGAAAAAGAAATACAAAAAACAAAATACATGAAGAAGATTGATTGCGCTCCAGTGGACCCCCAATTTTCGGAACATTTGGAACCCGATGAATTTGAATCTACAAAAAGGGCTGTACATCAAAATTCTCTTCTGAAACCGAAAGAAGAACTAAAAGAAAAGCAAAGAAAGAAATTCGCTAAAGCTGGCGATAAAATTGAAGTTGCCCAGGCAAAGAATTCTTCTAAGCACCTAACCGAGACAAAAGCTGCTTGGTTTAATCATAAACCGATAAAAAAAATTGAAAAAATGAAGACTGAACCTGCTGGACCTCAGGAAACGATTAAAGAAAGCTCAGCCACTGATGATTCAAAATCAAAATCGAAAGTTGAGGCGGTAAGAGCCGATGATAGCGGAAGGTATTATTCGGGTGGCCAGAAATCTACTCATGAAAGGTATGGAGTGTTTGAACCTCCTCGAATGCCTGCTACAAATGACTACCTGAATGTCGACGATCTCATTAGAAAAATGTCTTTTGCTGATTTCTCAAATTTGGTTGCCGCTAAATCGGAAAATGTTATGACACGAAACCCTCTTGAGTTCAAGAAAAATGATACAAATTGCGTGAAAGATGCTTTTAATGTGAATCTTGGTAGTTATTATGAGAACACGAGCGGAGTTCCAAAAATTATCCCAAATTTTTGTTTCCTGTACGACTCGTCTACCAATGAAAAAGCCGAATCATCTGAAATAGAAGAATCATGCCCTGAAGATGGCATTACGGAAATCGGGGAGCTCACCACTTTTCAGCCTCCCTTCAAGAAAAAGAATCCATCTAATCTCATCTCTACAAATTTGTATGATGTCATTCGCAAAAACTGTAAAAATGTTGTCGCAGCTTATCCTCTTTTGGCGCTTTTTGATAAGCAGATTAGGGGAGACCAACAAAATTGCACTTCAGCATGTTCACCAAAGTTGGTATGTTGATTATTAAATTACTAAATAATATATTTAGTTATTATTCGTTAAGCGAGATAGAAAAAAAAATGCTATTCCACTTTTCAATATTTGACTTCTTAAATCCAAGAAAAACCATATGAAATATAGCATTCTTTTCGACAAAATATTTTGATTCCCCCTTTATAACAACTACCTACTAAGTTTTCATCACTTCTGCTTTTTTTAAAAGTTTTTCCTTTTTCTTTAGAAAACAGAACCAAACAAAGAGAGATCGGAGGATGAAGACGTCGATGATCTTCTCAGGATGTGCATTCAGAAATGCTTCCCAAGTCAGCATATACCATCGAAAAAAATGAAACCGGTAATTATTTCTCTTTTTTTAATATCTCATCTACAAATACAGGTTGTCCTGTTTAGCACAATAAAAAATTACGTAAAACGACTTCATAAAGTGAATAAAATCTGGTCTTGTTGCACTATGTCAATCCGTCCAGGATTTTTGATTTTGAGATTTTTTAAAACTTGCTAATTTGCTAAACTGGACCACCCTGTGGCCTTTGATTGCTTTACAACAAAATTGGGAAGGAAAGCATAAAGAGCCAATGGTATATCTGTTATAAATACTCAGTCAAGAATTTTTCAATTTTGAATTTTTAGTCTCCTTCTTGGGTGCCTCATGTAAATTGCGAAACATACGAACCGACTTTATCTTCTGTGAATGAAAACCCTTTGGTAAGAGCATAATTTATGACGATTTTCTAATTTTTTTTTTCTTTAAAACTATCAGGCGCTGGAAGAGCCAACGAAAAATTGCCAACCGACTGAAATTTGTGCTCCCGAAACGAATGATGAAAACCCTCAGGTGTCTACATAATTTTCGTGAAATGAATGTTCAAAAAGATGTCCAATAAAATCTTTGTTATATGTTGTGAAGAATTGATGATTGTAAAGAATTAACGTTTAAAAAATTGCATAATCGAAGTTAAGCAACGTCAGCTACTATGGCTGGGTGGTGACCATATAAGATAAGATTTTTATAGGGGCCTTGTGCACCCCGATCCCTATTTGTTGTGCGCCCTACCCTGTCCAGCCCCAGGCCTCAGGAGCTCGATAGCTCGATGAGCAGGGTTCCTCCTCCCCTTGGGTCATGAACTCCAGCCTTCACAGTAACAGAAGATGAGCTCCGCCATCTCCTCCTCTTCCAAGCAGAAGCGGCGAGTACTCCATGGTTGTTCCATACATGTGAACTTTATAAAGAGTTTTATATTTTAAAAATCAACCAACTCCATATTCTAGCAGCAGCTATTTTCTCTTTCAAAAATAAATTATCACCACCATTATGACCCTCAAAGTTTGAATACCCAATTGTATTTGAGACACCCTGAAATTGTAAGCATACAAATGGCCATCAAACATAAATTCTCGTTTAACAAATTTAAAACCTTAGGTAGTTTCAAATCTTTCAAGCGCTCATGTAATGGATTTATAATTAATATTTTAATTTTGATTGCTATACGCAAATTGATTTTAATCTCAAACAATTAACCAATAACAGAGGAAGAAATGACTGTGATAACGGGTATCTCACGACGCGTTTCGGCTTAATAAGCCTCGTCAGGTGAGCTATTCCCTCTATCACAATCATTTCTATCTTTTCTCTGTGGACCTATCTACGAGAGAATTAGTGGAAACTGCGGGAAGCTGGAGACAAATCGTCCCCCAAAAACCTCAACGCCTCCACTTCTCTAAGAGATAGAGCCACTCACCACCTCCTTATTGGTTTTTATGACAGAACTGCTGCCAAGGCATTACTTTACTTATTTTTAATTTTGATTGCTATTCGCAAATTGATTTTAATATCAAACAATTAACCAATAATAGAGGAAGAAATGACTGTGATAACGGGTATCTCACGACGCGTTTTGGCTTAATAAGCCTCGTCAGATGAGCTATTCCCTCTATCACAATCATTTCTATCTTTTCTCTGTGGACCTATCTACGAGAGAATTAGTGGAAACTGCGGGAAGCTGGAGACAAATCGTCCCCCAAAAACCTCAACGCCTCCACTTCTCTAAGAGATAGAGCCACTCACCACCTCCTTATTGGTTTTTATGACAGAACTGCTGCCAAGGCATTACTTTACATATTTTAATTTTGATTGCTATACGCAAATTGATTTTAATCTCAAACAATTAACCAATAACAGAGGAAGAAATGACTGTGGCTCTATCTCTTAGAGAAGTGGAGGCGTTGAGGTTTTTGGGGGACGATTTGTCTCCAGCTTCCCGCAGTTTCCACTAATTCTCTCGTAGATAGGTCCACAGAGAAAAGATAGAAATGATTGTGATAGAGGGAATAGCTCACCTGACGAGGCTTATTAAGCCGAAACGCGTCGTGAGATACCCGTTATCACAGTCATTTCTTCCTCTGTTATTGGTTAATTGTTTGAGATTTATAATTAATGTTTAAAAGTACAACTCCAGCTTGCCACTCGAGGATAACTTTGGCCAGCTGTAATTGAAATTTAAAAAATGTGTTTATAAGAATGTAAGTACCAATAATCAAAATAAAAGTTTATTATTATATCTCCCTCGAGGACACTGGGCAATTCGGCACTACCGCCGAGGTCTTTTCCGGGGCAGCCATTGCTTTTAGTGCAGCCTCGCTGTTGGAGCCAATGACTGTTCTCTTATTTCCTAAGTCTAATCTGAGAATCTTGAATTTTGTTTCTTTTTCTATAAGAAGTTCATTTTTAATTTATCTGTCCCAATGGAATACGTAAAATTAAAAAAAAATTTAAGAATATATGAGGCGCTCCGAATACGAAGGGCGAACTCGACAAAACGTAGTTTCGAGATATTCGCATTTTTAAGTTTTCTGTTAAGGGCGAACTCGACAGAAAAGTCACTCTCTGGAATTTTCGTGGAGAGATTTTAGAATCATCATAGAATCATAGAGAAAAGGGTTTTTTAAAAATCACCAAAGCTCGAAAAAAAATAAAATAAAATAAAAAAGGTTGAGAGTAGAGCTTTGCCGCATATCGGTTTTTACGTATTTTAAAGGGGAAAAAAGGGGAAACTCAATATAAAAATAACATGAGTGAGTGTATTCTTCAAAAGGTCTAGAATCTGAAAATGAAAAAAAAAAAAATTTGTCCGATGTCGAGTCCGCCCTTCGTATTCGGAGCGCCTCATATTCAGCTGTTTTATTTTATTTTTGAACCAATGAATTATTACGTTTTTTCTTTTAAAATCTGCTATATAAAAAGTTAAAACAGCTGTTCTTTAGTTTTTCTCAAGGCGGATAAAGAGAGCAAAAAAAAACTTCAGTTTAAAAAAAAAAAGTTAAAACGTTTTAGGAGCTCAAAATCATATTTTTACAGTTTTCTTGGTTGTTTCTTCTCCGTTTAAGAATAATTACGTGGTCGACTGTTAAAATTTGTCATTTTTAAGAAAACGCCCTGTATAGTAATAAGCTGCCGTCTCTAAATTTCGGGCCATTTAGCAAGTTTCTTTGCTTTCATTATGGAAAACTCGGAATCTACGCTTTTGCCTAGTTTATCTAACTGCAAGGTACTTTTACGTTTTTATTATAAAAGTTGATATAATTATTTGATAGAGTTAATTTTTTTTAACTGTTTGGTTTCTTGAATAACCTATACAATGAACGTATCTTTTAGGTTAGAGAAGGGAACTTGGAATGTCTCGTAATCAACGCTGAAAGGGATGAAAATAATTTTAGTTGTAAATATTGTTCTTTTCGATGTCATTCTGAAGAAGAACTCGAGGAGCACGGAGGAACTCATGATAAACTCAAGCCATATCAATGCGGAGAGTGCAGCTATAAATGTTCACGGATGGGGCGCTTGACAGAACATAGACGGCGGCACACCGGAGAAAAGCCTTTGCAATGCCCCGATTGCCCTTTCCGAGCGGCTTACTCATGCGTCATTCGTCGACATATGATTAAGCACACGGATGAGAAGCGGCTCGCATGCTCGCTCTGCAGTTTCCGTTGCTCTTACAAGAGCATTTTGAAGAACCACTTGAGAACGCACACGGGGGAAAAACCTTTTGTTTGTAATATTTGCGATTATCGGTCCAGCTATAAAGCTAATCTTGAGAGGCACATGAGGTTACTTCATGCTGTTTAAACCACCCAGGGTTGATGAAAAAATCTGCAATTTTGTGCCCCTCGGAACCGTTAAATTTCACTTCAGAAGTCCCTTAAAAATTCAAGCACATTCCATAATTTTGTATATTTACCTAATAAAGATTTAATTAAAATAGACTTCAATATCAACTTAAGTCGAGTATAATAGCTTTTCACCATTCACCCGTTTTTAAAACTCCTCTTAGTGGGATGCATGTTGTACAAAAGTAGAATTCTGAGCATAGATTAATAATTCACTTTTGGGATCCAAGCGTCAAAAATCTTGTTTTAGTTGTTATGTCACTTAAATCATAAAATTTCTCAAATACCGCTCATCCTACCGAGATAAAGACTAAATACAAAATTAATCCTCATGCAATTTCCTTTTGAAATTACTAACACATTTTTTTTTCTTAAGGAGGTATGATGGTTTTTAAGCGAGTTGCTTTGCAAATTTTCGTTGTCCTTCTATCTCGGAAACCGTCGCACAAAACGAAAAAATGTCCTAAGTAAAAGTTGTAGGTACTAAAATTTACTACATAAAATATCTTATTAGTTTTTTCCGTCAGAGCAATACTTTAGGAGATATGGAAGTATTTAAGTTGGTTGCTTTGCAAATTTTTCGTTGTGAGCAACGGTTTTCGGTTTTTCCCTTCTATTTCGGAAACCGTCGCTCAAAACGAAAAAACGTCCTAAGTAAAAGTCGTAGCTACGGAAATTTCCTACAAAAAAGACCTCATTGGTTTTTTTGTCAGAGCAATACTTAAAGAGATATGAGGGTTCTTAAGTGAGTTGCTTTGCAAATTTTTCGTTGTGAGCAACGGTTTTCGGTTTTTCCCTTCTATTTCGGAAACCGTCGCTCAAAACGAAAAAATGTCCTAATTAAAATTTGTAGGTACAAAGATTTCCTACAAAAATTTCTTTATTTATTATTTGCGTAAGAGCAATATTTAAGGAGTTATGAGGTTAAAACTAATAATCCTACAGAGCCTGTCTGAAAACTTAAAACCTTCTTATCTCCTAAAATATTGCTCTGACGGAAAAAACTAATAAGATATTTTATGTAGTAAATTTTTGTAGCTACAACTTTTACTTAGGACATTTTTTCGTTTTAAGCGACGGTTTCCAAGATAGAAGGGAAAAACCGAAAACCGTACACGAAATATGTACAAAGCAACCAACTTAAAACCCTCATATCCCCTTAAAACAGTTTGAAGTTTAACGGTCTAAAATCCAATTTTAAAACCTTAGATTTTAAAGAAATGCTCCTCGTTTTGCCACTGATGGGAGTGTTAGGACATCCGCAGCTGTTTTGCCCGTTTTTAAAGCTCCTCTTGATGGTATAAAAAGGCTTCAGACCCATCGGCGTTGTCAAAAAGCTTTTCCCACAAATAGAAAGATGCTGCTAAATTCATGTAGGAAAAAACAAAACAACTTTCATGCCATTTTTTTAATAATTTAAAAGTATTAAAAAAAATCTAAAAAATAAAAATAAAGAGATTATAAACAAAAATATTTTACAAAACATGATTGGAAAGTACAAATTTCATTAACCTAAAGAAACAAATAAATTCAAGCTCTAAAAATATTTAAAAAATTATTTACACGGAAAAAAAACATTCTTCACCAACTTTTCTTACAAACACTTCAAAAATCACAACCTTGTTGATAACTCTGAATCCACAAAATATTGATTTACAAACTAGGGGTAAAAGGGGTGAATTATTGCATTTTCATTTTAAAGCAGGTCGTTCAACATTAAAGAATGATTATACTGTATTATGAACGTTAAATAAAAGATCACAATTCAAAAACATCATTTCCGGGCCATTTTTAATTAAGTCCAAGATAAATTTGGTCAACAAAAACCAATCAAAAACGCAGATAGTCAAACAGCCCTGAAAAAAAAAATGCCATCCCTCAGGTTTTGAACATTAAAATATTGTCAATTTAAAAAAAAAGGTACAAATCAGGCCTGATGTTTCTTCTCATAAAAAATGTCCTTTTAAGCTCCAACAGTCTTATATACAATTATTATTAAAAACGGGCACTTAGTGTAAAAAACATTTGATACACCACAGATACAATTATTTTTTTTTTTTCAAAATCACATAAAATTCAAGATTTAGGATACGACCAGAGTAGGGCATAATCATAGTTACGTTTATAATTATAACCGTAATAATATTGTTTATTACAATGGCGATTTCGGCTATGCTTACAAAATTTATTTATGATTTTCTAAAGAACCATATTATTTTTTTTTAATGATTTCATCAAAATATCATAGAAAAAATCGTTAAAAAAAAAAATGATTTTATCAAAAATCCCTTATTATTAAAGTAATTTTTGAGAAAATCGTTATTTTTTTTAATACAATTTTTGGAGAATGTCATATTTTTTTACGATTTAAAAAAAATGCAATTTTTCTAAATAAAAAAAAATTTTAAAAAACATGATTTTTAGGAAAATTGTAAATAAAATACAATTACGATTATGCCCTACTATGGATAAGACATCCTGCAAATTGTTAAAACACATCGAGATGCTATAATTTTTTTTCTTCTAGAAATTAAGGATATGGAAAATTCTTGCCCAAATGGAGACTTAAAGAGGCTTTTAGACAAAGTTTGAGTATGACCTCAGCTCCCTAGGGACCATTTATGAAGATTTCAGGGCTTTCTTCATAAAAAGAAAGCTGTGTATAAAGAATGGTCCATAGAGTTATGTTTCAAAAATAAACTCAGACTTTTTAAAAATCAATAGTGCCCTAAATATCTGAGCAAATCTGTAGGTACCTTAAAAAAGGAAGTGCACAGTTGCATTTTAAAAACAAAAGTGCTTTTAAGTAGTGAATTGTCGGCATTAAAAAAAAAAAAAAAAAAAAAAGAGAGGGCAAGCAAAGTAGCCATGCGCAGCAGTTTGGCTACGTTTCACCTGCACTTTTCGAGTTTCCGTGTGTAGCTTTTTTTGTGCAGAATTTTTTTTTTTTGCATTGTGATCTTGGTTTGTGAACGATTTGTACTTTAGAAGACCCTCAGGAAAAATTAAATTTCGGCGTCAATAAACTCGACGTGTGTGAATGGAAAATGGCCGACTTTCCCTTTCAGCTCGCCCTCCCACTGGCCGTTGATGTTCATTTTGGTCACTTTGATTATTTCGCCGACTTCGAGTTTAAGGGCCGTTTTGTCGTATGCGTTGGGCACACGGGCTTGTTTTACTTTCGCCATAGCCGGTAGTTTTCGCTGAAAAAATTTTTATTATGAAAATTATTAGAGAAATTGATGTATTACCTGAACGTTGGGTCTCCTCACAGGCTCAGAATGACTTCCGCTGGGCGAGTGAGATTCGGATAAACTAACGTTTGGGTCGGAGGAACCTTCTTGCCCATCGTACTTCTGGACGTAAGGAACAGGGATTGATCCACTCTGCCCAAGGCTATTTTTCGCTGTCCACCAATGCTCTTCGTCTTTAGAAACTATTGTGAGAACATCACCCTTTCTGAACGGCAAATCGTCCTGGTCCTTAAAAAAAAAAAAAAAAAAAGAGGTAAATTAAACTCATCCACCATATTTAGACAAAAGGGAAACCAAAAATTTGAGTGCGGGAGAAAAAAAAAATCAAAATTTGCAGCGAAAAGGCCCAATTTAATTTTTAAACTGCAATGTACAGGGTCTGATCCAGAAGTAGTAGGACTGATTTTCTGTAGCGCGAACGGAGCGTCGTAGGGGGGAGCGGCTTTTGGATGTTGTTTAGGAGACATTTGGGAGCACACTCATATTTTTCAGCCGCTTGGGGGCAGTAGTTGAGACAGTACGTAAGTTCCTGTGAACCTCTACAGTGTGACCTCGAAGCCCGAGATGGAGAGAAATAATTTATAGGACTAATGGCTATTTAAAAAAAATTAAAGCGTAAGGTAAAAAATTCTTTAATAATCTTCAAAATAACACCCTTCCGCTTCGCTACACAGCTTATAACGCCTTTTCCATTCATCAAACGCCTTGGAGAAGTCTTTCTGGGATGGTGTCCAGAACCTCGGTCGTAGCGTCTTGAACCTCCTGGATTGACCCGTAACGGTTTTTAAAAAAAATTAAAGCCGTAAGGTAAAAACTTTAATAATCTTCAAAATAACACCCTTCCGCTTCGCTACACAGCTTATAACGCCTTTTCCATTCATCAAACGCCTTGGAGAGTCTTCTGGGATGGTGTCCAGAACCTCGGTCGTAGCGTCTTGAACCTCCTGGATTGACCCGTAACGGTTTCCTTTCTTCGTCCTGACTTCTCTCAACCGCGCCGGACTTTTTTCTGTTCCCCCGAGTGAAAAGAGTTCTGAAAGAACACCGCTACGGGTCAATCCAGGAGGTTCAAGACGCTACGACCGAGGTTCTGAACACCATCCCAGAAGACTTCTCCAAGGCGTTTGATGAATGGAAAAGGCGTTATAAGCTGTGTAGCGAAGCGGAAGGGTGTTATTTAGAAGATTATTAAAGAAACCTCTTTAGTTTTTTTAATAGCCATTAATCCTATAAATTATTTCTCTCCATCCGGGCTTCGACGAGGTCACACTCTAGAGGTTCACAGGAACTTACGTACTGTCTCAACTACTGCCCCCAAGCGACTGAAAAAAATATGAGTGTGCTCCAAATGTCTCCTAAACACATCCAAAAAGCCGCTCCCCCCTACGACGCTCCGTTCGCGCTACAGAAAATCAGTCCTACTACTTCTGGATCAGACCCTACTCATTGGACCAGTAGAAGTTAAAATAAAAAGTTGCTGGCAGCCCTGAACCAAAATAAAATCAGAAACTGTAAACTGAAAAGTGGCATCTAAAACGCAAATAACCAAAAAACTTCTTTTTTTTTTAAATCATGGAGAATTTTACATTCGACGTTATGTTTTCCCAGAGGAGCTGGCGCAAATTTCAATTTTCTCTCAAATTTACGTTTCCATTTTTGCCTAAAGCATAAAATGTTAGTTTTATAAAAAATGTTTATGGTGTCAGTAATTTCTGTATTATGGAATTTTCATAAAATCCTAAAACCACCGCCAGAGATAATATTGAGAAGTGGAGATA
Organism: Orius insidiosus; assembly: GCA_014119065.1. Lineage (NCBI taxonomy): Eukaryota > Metazoa > Arthropoda > Insecta > Hemiptera > Anthocoridae > Orius > Orius insidiosus. The sequence continues at coordinate 56,118 of JACGAQ010000886.1, read as the reverse complement.
ATAGAATGAGAAGTCCTAAAATGGAAACTTAATTTTTTTTTTTTAAAATTTTCATATTAAATCAACAGTTTGTACATATCACCTCCAGAGTAGTACACCAAAATCGGATTATAGTTTCGTAAATAGAAAGTGATTATTCTATATATCAAATCAATAGCAACAAATTACGTTCTCCATGGATGCAAAATGTTGCTTAAAAAAATATTGCTTTTCGATTTTTCAAGAAATGAAAAATTTTTATACAATTTTTGGAGAATTTTTTTTATTACGATTTTTTGAGAAAACAGTAATTTTTTTATGATAATTTTTTAATTAAATTATAATTTTGTAAAAAATTTTAAATAGCAGATTTCTTTGACATTTCTCAAAACATCGTTAAAAAAGTACTAGTTTGAAGAGCTTCTAATGAGAACTTCCTTAAAGAGAAGTAAAAATAGGAGGGGGAAGTATAAATGAGGGGAAGTATCAAGGAGGGGGAAGAATAAAAAATTTTATAATTAACAATTTCTCCATACTAAAAATTTTTTTTTTTGTGTAGGTACACCAAAATTCGTAAAAAATAAAAGAGTATTTGGTGAAAATTGGACCAACGGTTTGGCCGCAGCTCAGTTTTAAAAATTTCAGACTAAGGAATATTATGTGAAAATTTGATCAAAATTCGTTCTGGAAAAATGCTACGGACGGCCGGCCGGCACTATAGACAAAGTTGAGATGATCCATTGTCATTGGTGATCCACTATCGATTCGATCATATGAGGTCTGGATCAGAGTGGGCATTATTTCTATTCGAAAATACGATTACGATTCTATTTTTAAAACTGTTACTTGCGAATAAATAAATTCGTATTTGTATTTACAGCACTTTAAAGCACTTTTGAATAAAAATATATTTGTATTTACAAAATCACAGCAGAGAAATCAGAATATATTTGTATTCGTTAGTTCGAATATGATATTCGTATTCGCAGGCAAAAAATACAAATAAACTCGTATTCGCAGGCAAAAAATACAAATAAATTCGTATTCGCAGGCAAAAAATACAAATAAATTCGTATTCGCAGGAAAAAAACAAATAAATTCGTATTTACAGCAAAAAATACGAATATAGTATTCACGGATAAAAATATAAATACATCAGTATTTACTGAAAAAAATACGATTAAAATCGTATTTTATTTTAAAAAACCTAAATACGACTCTTGCCTGCAAAAATTTTATCAGACTTTATCAGATATTCGGTAATCCTCCACAAGACGGCCACAATTTTCAACCAATTTTCACCACATTTTCTTTAGTGGGTGAAGAATAAACTAACGAGGGCGATTTTTGAATTTCGAAAAAATGGCGGAGATATGTCTGTTTGAAATTTTAAAAATTCGCTGCGGCCAAAAAAGAAATAATGGGAATCATTAAACCAAAAAAATGGGAAATCATTAATTTAACCGTTGGTCCGATTTTCACCAATTACTCCTTATATTTTTAAGAATTTTTGGTGTAAAAAATTGCCACTTTTTAATAATTATTTTTTTTAGCGGGGAGAAATTTCATACAGTCTTCTACCCATTATGGGAGGCACATCGGTAGGCTAAAGAGCCCATTATTTCTACTTCGACACTTAAAAAAATTAAACCTATAAACAAAAACTCAAAAGAAATTTAACCATTAATCAAAATTTGAGGAACTCGTGGTACGGGGAGGTACGAGATGGTATAAGAGGAAGTAACCTAGGCCAGACACACTCTAGACCAGATCTTTTTTCATGAAATACGATTGCAATCGTATTTTTTTCAGTAAATACTGATGTATTTATATTTTATCCGTGAATACTAATGTATTCGTATTTTTGCCTTTAAATACGAATATATTCGTATTTTTTGTCTGTAAATACGAATTTATTTGTATTTTTTTCCTGCGAATACGAATTTTTTTGTATTTTTTCCTGCGAATACGAATTTATTTGTTTTTTGCCTGCGAATACGAATTTATTTGTATTTTTTGCTTGCGAATACGAATATAACCGTATTCGAACTATCGAATATAAATATATTCTTATTTTTCTGCTGTGATTTTGTAAATACAAATGTATTTTATTCAAAAGTGCGAATACAAATAAATTCGTATTTGTATTCGCAAATAACAGTTGTTAAAAATGATGGTAATGATCACTAATTTTCCTCGACGGGATCTAGAAGACCCCCAAAAACCAGGCTAATCTAATAATTTATGTTAAAGGAAGATTTCTTATTTGTACAATCCCATTTTCCTCCCAGCATATTAAGTTGTGAGTAAACCATGCTAAAAATTGTAAAAGCAAAAAGACTTTCATGCGTTAATCAAGAATTAGGGAGAATTCGAGTTAGAGTTTAATCCCTTATACCTGAACCCGGGTCACCTTCAGGGATTGTTCAGGCCTTGAAATATCTTTATTACTACAGCGAAATTTGAACTAAAACAAAATTTAAAAAAAAAACTGATGATTTGGCAGTTTCCTCTTCAAAAAGGTGAAAATGAAAAATGAAGAATGAGCGTGGAATTGGCTTACGCTTCCTTTGAAGTCGTATTTGGCGATGACTTTTTCCGCCCTTCTCGGCGCCGGGCGAATCAGCGGCGTCGTCTAAATAATGCAATTTGTAAAACGCTAATAAACTAGGCAAATCGTTGAACATTTGATCTCCTATTCTATATTTGACTTCCTCGTTTTGTTGAATTTTGTTTATAATGTAGTGACTAACTTTGCTGTCTTCTCTGTAAAAAGCAGCTTTATATAAAAGAAACAACAATAAAATACTTTACCTAACACAAAGAACGTAATCACCAGCTATAGAAATACTGTCTCGGACTAAAAAAACTCCTCCTTCTTTTTCGCCCATAAGTAGCTCCGTCGCATCTTGCCTTGACATAGAACCAAAGTACCAGCTAACGAAAAGAAAAACGTGAAAAAATTGAAAACAAAATTCTTTAATTGATTAACCTGCTTTTGTCATATGGGTCAAATAATGCAGCCATTATCTACGTCCGAAACTTTCTTTGTTCTGGATACATTCATGTGGTTTAAGATGGCAGGGCAGCTTCTTCAGCTGCGAATCTGAAAAGATAAAAAATAAGAATCCACTTGATCAGATCAAATTAAAACGTACGTCATTTCTCCAATCTTGGAAGTTCCTTAATGAATAATCCATTGTAAAATTGTCGAACGTCGTCCCATAAATGCTGAATTTTCAACCTGGAGAAAAATAAAAAAATTTTTAATCAGGGAGCCATCAAGCACTCAGGGCCGATGAAAAGGGTCAGCCCTCCTACATTTCCAGGAGTGAAAAGAGAGAAGAGCATAAAAGGCAAAGGAAGGAAAAACTCAGCCCCTTTGAACGAGACCTCTGGAGGCTATGTATTACACGCTCCAATTAATCGATACGATTTTTCTGTGATCTAACAAAAAATTGCTCTGATAAATCGAAGAGAGAGGTGCCTAACGATAAATCGCTACGATTTCTTGAAAACAGGTTACCCCATTACAAAAACAGTAGCCATGGATGCTACATTATTGTCGATAGTCGTAGGAGCGGGAAAAAAAACCGAGAAAAGGAAACGAAAATCGAAGAGCCGCCAGTGGCTCCTGCAAAAAGAGAATTCCCTCATATACTACTCAATGAACTTAGAAGTTAGCCTAATGACTGGTGGAGTTTTTTGGTGGATTAGCCATTTCTTTTGAAATTAATGATTATGATGAAATTAACGATTTATCGTAGGGCTTTACAAGTCTGGGGATCTATGAGGAGCTCTGATTAATTAAGAGGGGGCACAAAAGGGGCCTTTAAGCCCCCATTCTATGAACACCGACGAAAGTAGGTAGAAAAGTGTTTTTTTTTTCTTTTTTGAGGTCGGAATTCCATAGTTAATGAGGAATTCATGGAAAATTGGGAAGAGGCATGGAAGAACTAAAAGCACGCACGGTTGATATTAAGGAAAGAAATAAAATCTTTAAAAATGACCGTGAAATTCACCACCCAATGCACTTTAACCGTCCCTTTATTGCCCTTAAATTGGCCCAGTTTCAGACCTTTTAAAACGCACGATTCTCGTTTAAAGTGGAACGGAAAAGGAGAATGAAAAAAAAAAGGGCGAAGGATAAGGGCCGGCGAGCTGGGGGCGGAGCCGGGAAGATTCATCCCTTGAATTTAGCCCTTAAAATAAAAATTTACCCTTTTTTCCACCTGAAGAAAAAAATCGAAAATCTTTATGTCTTTAAAAATGTTCGTCTCGTCGATGAAATAACTGAATCACAACCTTTTTTCTTTTTTTTCTTCAAGTTCACCTTTTTAAGGGTTAACCGTGAAAACTGTAAAGGATTCACAAAAACAATCAGTGTTGCCAGCTGCGCGACCTACCAAATAAATTCAATAATTTCCTTCTTCTCACTTCCTTTTAAAAAAAGCGCACGACGAATGCTTTCATCACTCACGTTTCATGATTACGATTATAATCGTTAACATTTTTATTTTCAATTTTCCAGAAAATCGTATTTTTTTTTTTTCAAAAAATCATAGAGAAAATTGTATTTTTTAAAAGATTTTATCATATATTCATACAAATTTCATTTAGTTTCTAGTATCATATATTTTATTTTGACGATATTCTGAGAAAATCGAAGTTTTAGCACAAAAAAAATCGTAAAAGAAATCTGCAATTTTCTAGTGAAAATCGTAAAAAATCTACGATTTACTTAAAAATTGTAAAAATTTTGATTTGATCAAAAATCTAAAAAAAAATAAATAAATAAAGTACTAGTTTGAAGAGCTTCCAACGAAAACTTCCTTAAAGAGAAGGAACAATATAGGAGAGGGAAGTATTAAGGAGGGGGAAGTATAAAGGAGGGTGTAGCATAGGATGGGGAAGTACAAAAGAAGAGGAAGAATAATTTCAAGCATTTAGACCGACTAAGGATTGTGTGAAAATTTGGTAAAAATCAGTTAAAAACTGTGGCCGTGAAGTGTTCCCTTTGTGGCCCTTTGAGTTGGTTTTTTCAAATAAAAAATAAATTATTAAAAATTTTTCCTGAATTTTCAGACGTTTCTCTTGGATTTTAGGTCCAAAATTACCCTGATGATTGCAGCCAAAAAATAACATTTTTTAAAAGCCATTTTCCTTGGTTTTTGAAAAAATAAAGACACTTTTTACCACATTTCCTGATTTTCTTGATTTTTCAGCCAAAAACGCCATTTTTTCAAGTTTTCCTTGGTAATTTAGGGCAGCAATCACTTTTCGCCACATTTGCAGGCATTTTCCTTAGTTTTGAGTGTGAGAAATCCCGTTTTTTCTGGATTTTTCAAAAATATCCATGGTAGCCAGGAAACCCCCTTAGGCCTTTTTTACCCACTTTGCGGCCTTTTTTTTTTTTGTTATTTTGACAGAAAAACTCTCTTTTTCGCCAATTTTTAATCTCTAGAGAAGATGGAGCCTTATGAAAAAAAAAGGATTTTTTTTTAAACAAATAACTTTATTTTTCACAACAAATAAAACATGACTGCAATGCCAATTTTTAAGTTCAGTTTTCATAAAATACAATTTCACTTAGTAGAATCTGAATACAAAAGTTCTTTTTTTTAAGTTAATAAAACAAAATTATACATATAAAATATTACAATCAATAATACTGAACAAAAAAGAAAAAAAAAAAGAATAAGGCTTATGCAGTAAAAGGTACACTATGAAAATATCGCCACAAGATTGTTAAACAGCAAACGAAATTAAGCCCGAAGTTTTCATTATTGCCTACATTTTTACATAAACCCCAAATTCCAATATTATAACGAACGTTCACAATTTTATACAATCCTATAAATCTAAATTTTTGATGTTGTAATGATGGCAAATGGCAGTATATGCTCTAAACTTATTGTCACTAGGTGTAACTATCTGTGAACGGTTCTCTCTTTTCGATTGTATTTTTAGTTTGAGGGTAGTTAATTTTAGACAACCTAAAAAGATGTGTTTGGCTTTGTGCCTGTTCTGTTGCAAATGCGTGCACAACCCGATGAGAGTCTTATTAAAAATTATATTTACAAAACTGTGCTTCAAAGAAAAAAAAAAAAGAAAGAAAGAAAAAGAAAATTACTACCCAAAGACTAAAATAAAGTGAATTTTAGATATGGCAAATAAAACTATCCTAAATAAACGACTAAGTCTATTAAATTAGTACCTCCGAAGCAACGTTGGTAGGGCAAAAGGGGAAGAAGCGACGCCTGGAATGTTAACGGAGAAGCAGAAAAGAGCTTAAGACTCTCTCCCCCTCAGGCCCATCACCTGGCTCTAACATATAAAATCATCTTTAACTATTTTTTAAAACTATTTATTATAAACAGAGGTCTATAAATATGCAGTTTAACTACACTTCGTATATTATAAATCTCTCTATTTGTCAATAATTTAATAAAACACTTTTCTCCAACATTCATCCCAAATAAGGAAGATGGACACATAAACTTTTGCTTTTAAATAATTTTTTTTTAATCTCATTTTCTATAAACTTTTTTTTTTAATTTTATTTTTTTATTACTTATAACAGCTAATACACATATACAGCTTATAAACAAAAAATAAAATAAACTAGTAGACATTTTTATAAACTTTTTTTTTTTCATCGGTTATTTTAGTGTAGTCCAAAATAGTGCGAGTCCTTTGTCTCACTCAACTAGTTAAAAATTTCTAAGGTCGACTGAATTAAATGGGATATGAGGAACAAGGATTTCTAAAGCACAAAAGAAAAAAAAAGGGGGGGGGAGGGGAAAATGTGCACTTAATAGTAGGTTTCTTGCTCCAACCATCCTCCAGGGTTACGCCGAAGGTAAAAACGACGGACTTCGTCATATACGAAGATGGAGATCATGAACGGAATGGCAGGCAACCACCATACGAATCTGAAAAGAGATGATGTATCGAAAAGTGGGATATTGAGAATACTTACTTCAATGGGTACATCCTGAGGCCTTTGTCCATGCCTGGCGTGTACGAAAGGAATGCGGCAAGAGCGGTTTCGAAGACGAGGCCGAAGTTAAGAGCCCAGTTCCTCATGCCTTGATGTAAGATCGAGTTACGCCTCGTCTTACAAATAATGAGATCAGCCCACTGTACAACAACAATGGAAACGAAGAAAGCAGTATGGCAAGTGTATTCCAAAGCCTTTCTGTCACGGTACGTCTAAAAAACAAAAATCAACAAATACTTAAAAGAAAGAAAAATATACCCATTCCTGTCCGTAGGAGTCAGTTAAATCATTGACAGCTTTCGAATCCCACTGTTTCCTAATGCCGAAGAGTTTCATCGGCAAAAATCCGTTTTCAGCCATGATTACGAAGTAGACGAAGAACCCGGCTGCGGCCTGAATCATACCGATTTGACCGTACGCCATCGAAATCAACCTGTAACACGAATTCATCATATTAGAAAGAGCAAAAAAAGCGTTAAAAACTAAGCACTTGTTTCTAAGCCACTATTGTCCTTTATTGAAAAAAATCGGCTCAATTTCAAAACAGAACCTTCATCCAAAACTAGGGCATATAAGTAATTACGGAAATATAAAATTATTTCATAATAATGATAATGCCCTTTTCTGGCTTCTCTGCTGGAAAAACTTAAAAGCCGATTTTTTAACAATAAAACTTTTTTTTTTGTGCCAATTTCATCTAAAAAAACTAGGTAATTTAAAATAAAAAAAATTGATACCTGAAATTCAAATAAGCTAAATTATTTCTGGATAATTCTGCTTAAAGAATTAATAATTGCATAATTGAGTTAGTATAAAATAAAAATAAAGTAACCCTTGGGTCCATTAGATAAATGCGATCTATAGAAAAAAAAAATCTCGACAAAGGGAAAGTTGAAATTTTAAAGAGAAAAGAAAATCTGTCAACTTAAAAACGTGAGGAAGGTGCACTCAATGTACACTTACCGTAGCTAAGTGAGATCAAGTGAATTTTGTTATTGAAAATTTTAAAAACAACATCATGCCAATGAAAAGTAAAAAAAAATTGTGTTTCAAAACTGGCCAGTAGAATCCGACAAAAAAATTAAAATAAAATAAAAACAAGCCATGATTTCACTTTATAAACGCACAAAGCTCTATGACGAGAGGTGCTGATAAAAAAATTTATTAGTAAAAAGCTAGGATTGTCGTTTAAAAATATCTCTTCTTGATGTTCGCCCGTTGTGCGTTATATTTCCGTCTAGTGCTCAAAAAATACATTTATTGCTATTCAAAGTTAAATAAACAGAAAAGAACACAATTTTCAAAATCTATACATTGAGATTGAGGACAAAAACACTGCATTTTTGAACTTTTTTTGAAATAAACTAAAAGGGAATATAAGGAGAGAACGCACCTGCGGTTGACAAGGTTATCCCTGTACGGGTCCCTTGGCTGTCGTTTCATTATGTCCGACTCAGGAGCCTCATACGCCAGCGAGATAGCAGGCATCTTTGTAGCATTAGCATAGACAGACAAGGTTAGTTTAACTAGTTTCAAGCGCGATTTTTTAAAGAAATGGGCGACTTGTTAAAGCTAGTCATGTTTGAAAAAAAATAAAATAGGGGTGATGATGGTACTCGTAGTATGACCATGCTGTTGAAGCCGATTTTTGTCTTTTATCATTTTAGAAACCAATTTTAGAGGAAAGGGGTTAGCATGTGCAATGCTTTCACTTTATGTGCAATGTCTAAGTACCCACCTTTTCTGGCCAGTCGTTTCCTCCAATTTATATTAAAAAAAATTAAAATTAAAATAAAAATGATGTGAAAGTGCGATGTGATGGCCATGCACAGACCATGAATGTGAAAGAAATTGACTTACCTTTCTTACCTGAAGAGAGTGGTTAAAAGACTCAATAAAATAGGATTAAGAGATCGAAAAATAAGACAGATACGCATTATGGACCTTGAGTTTTCCTTTTTTTTTTCTTCATATTTTTTAATTTTTCTTTTTTTCCTTTTCTTTTTTGATTTGAAACTAATTACCTTTCATTTACGAGTTTATCAGTGAACGGATTTCTAGGTTGTCGCTTCATGATATCACTTTCAGCTTCTTCATAGGCCAGGGATATGGCAGGCACCTGATTTGACATTGTGTAAAAAGAAAATTGAAACCACACATATAAACCAAAACACAGAAAAAAAAAATAAAAATAAAATAAATAAACTGTTTTAAAAAATCTAATAACTAGTTTAACATTAACACTATTATAACGAACTATATAATGCTAATTGAGAATATAAAAAAAGCTTGAGTGCAGGTATGATAATGAGCTATGAAAAATTTGGATAAGTGTGCAGAAAGCAGCTACACACAGGAGTGAGGCAGTTACTTTTGCTAAAATTGTAAAATTTTGAAAGCTCTTAAAAGCATAGTCAGTCCACATGAGCACCAAAAATGGAGCTCTTCTCTAGCCTTGAGAAAAATGGAAGTGGGAGAGATCTAACAATAGTGATGAAAAAAATTTTCTTCTTTCTTATACACAGGGTAGAGCATGAAAAAATCTACACTCCAAAGGTAACTGGAAAATTTATTGTTTTGAAAAGCCAGTTACCGTTGGGGCTATTCATCGTTGAAAAGAGACTCTACGCAACGTGATCAGGTATTGCATTAGAAGTATTTCAATTACTCTATAGTCTCTAATCTACTAAAAACCTTTAAACTTTTTGAGAAATAGCCTAAAAAAAAAAACAACTTAATATCCTGTATGTAATGAATATAGCAAATCTGAAACCTACAAAGGAAAATGTTATTACAACTAAAATCAATCAAAACTAAAATTTAAAACGTAACTAAATAAAGAATTTTTCAATAGAGTAAGAGTAGTAATAAAAATTATTTTTTTCTATAAGTCAGGTTGCGCGGGGTGTAATGCTATGCCCTTTTTGTACATCTTAAAATGAATTATTTGAAAAATAGAAGAAGTTTTCAGGCATGACACAAAATGTTCATTCACTTTTTTGTCAGAATGAAAGATTATCTGAATCAGGCCTTAAAATTTTGAAATTCTAAAGATTTAAAGGGTTCTATTATAAAAAAAGAGTAAAATTTCCAAACGGAAATAATATGGGAGCTTCAAACTTGGCATGATCCAGATTATTATTAATTTCTTTCAAAAGGGCGATCATGAATTTTCAAAAATCATGCATTTTCAGAGTAAGAGAAGTGAAACTTTTTTTTTTTTGCCTTTGATTTTGAAATAAGAGAATTAAAAATGATCTTAAGATTTCAAATGCATACAAAAAAGACATGCAGCAACATCATTAGCCCAAGTTCCCTCTTTTCCCCCATTAGCCCTGAGGTTAAAAACAGATTTTAGCATGTATCGACGAGCGTGTTAATATAAGAAAAATACAAAAACCAATCGCCGTAAGCTATGTGATTATTCTTTTATTTTTTAATGAACGAAAATGGTGCAGGGCACTCATTAACACGATCACATGCCAATGGCGCCTTGATATCTCCGGTGTTAATTTACAAAATAGCAAATGAGTCTTGTTCATAAAACTCAATGGCGCAGGCATCTGTGAATTAAATTTTTTGAAAAAAAGTGTTAATATAAGAAAAAGAAAGCTCATTATTATAATTCTGCGATCTGCTTGTTTTTCTTTCGAAATAGCCAGAGCAAACTACTTCACAACAAAAAAAATTTAAAAAAAGGTCGACTAAAAAAGTCCAGTTGTATGTGGTATTTTATGTTGTGAAGTAGAAAATATTGGAAAATGCGCCTCGGCACTTTCTGAGCAGTGAAAAAGTTAGAGCTCGTTATTAACTCCAATAAATTAGGGCTCGATTGAACATCAGAATGAAAAAAATTAATAGAAAAATATAGAATAAAAAAGTTATAAATTAATAAATATAGAAAAAAAGGTAAATGGATACGTACCATGTCAGTTCCCAAATCAATGCAAAGAATAGTGACTGTTCCAAGAGGTAGGGGGATGTCAAGGAGAATAAAGGCGAGGAAAGGTGAGATTTCGGGAATGTTTGACGTAAGTGTGTATGCGATGGATTTCTTAAGGTTATCGAAAATGAGTCTGCCCTCTTCGACACCAGTGACGATTGAGGCAAAGTTGTCGTCTAACAGGATCATGTCGGCAGCTTGTTTTGAGACGTCTGAGCCAGCGATACCCATGGCGACACCTGTAAAAGGGTGAGATTAGAAGAGAAAGAGAGGGTTGAGAGTGATTTTTACCGATATCGGCTTTCTTGAGGGCGGGAGAGTCATTGACACCATCACCAGTAACAGCAACGATGGCTCCCATTCGTTGGCAACCTTCTACAATGATGAGTTTCTGTTGGGGTGACGTTCTAGCGAACACGATTTCGGTGTGGTATCTAAGGATTTCATCGAGTTGGTCTGGGCCGGTGTCCCTAAGTTCGGTTCCGTGAACGACGGCCGCTTTAGCTTCACGTGGGTTTACTTCGGAAACCGGAATATTCAGTCTTTGAGCAATATCTTCGACGGTCTCGTTGCCTTCTGAGATGATACCGACGGATTTGGCAATGGCTTTAGCGGTGATGGGGTGATCACCGGTGACCATGATTACTTTGATACCGGCAGAACGGCATTTGGCGACTGCATCGGGTACGGCAGCTCTAGGTGGATCAATCATGGACATAAGGCCAACGAAACGCATTCCGGTAAGAGGGAAATTGGGGTCATCACAGTCAAATTTGAATCCCAGAGGAAATTTATCCGAGGGAAGCATGAGATCACAGAATCCCAAGACTCGCTCTCCAAGGCCTCCCAATTCGAGGTAAGCGTTGTTGAAAGCTTCTTTCATTTCTTCATCGAGTAGTTTCTCTTTTCCGCCGATGAATATCGTTGAGCATCGATCAAGAATTCTTTCAGGGGCACCTTTCATCACCATAAGATGCCTGGGGTCATTGGGGTCTTCAGTTTCATGAATAGAAACCTGATATTTATTGCTAGAATTAAATGGAATTTCGCAAACTTTTCTGTTTTTGCGTCTAATGGACATGACGTCGCCAAGTGCCAATTCCATACATTTGAGTAAAGCGGCTTCCGAAGCATCACCGTTGACTTCTTTCTTCAAAATTGGGACACCTTCTTGACCACCTTTGAATTCGGCTCTGTTGCAAAGGGTAGCGATTCTTGCCAATGCCTTGAATCCAGGGCTTGTCCTGTCGTATTGCACACCCGATTGATCTTCTGTGGTGTCCGCTTCGATAATTTGGTTATCGAACCACATGTGAGCAACAGTCATTCTGTTCTGAGTGAGGGTACCGGTTTTGTCTGAGCAAATGGTCGAAGTCGAACCAAGTGTTTCCACAGCTTCGAGATTTTTCACCAAGCAGTTCTTCGAAGCCATACGCTTAGCGGTAAGTGTGAGACAGACAGTGACAGTCGCCAAAAGACCTTCTGGCACGTTGGCCACAATGATACCGATCAAGAAGATGACAGCGTCCAACCAGTAGTAACCTAAGATGAAGGCGATGATGAAGAACGAGACACCAAGGAAGACAGCGACTCCAGTGATGATGTGGATAAAATGGTGGATTTCTTTCGCGATGGGAGTTTCACCGGTATCAAGTCCTGACGCAAGACCGGCAATACGACCCATAACTGTGTTGTCACCACAACTGATCACAACACCTTTCGCGGTACCTAAAATCAGATTATCAATTTGACTAAAGAAAACCACAATCGATAATACCTTCAACAGCATTGGTCGAAAAGAAGGCGAGATTTTTGGTCTCCAAGGGATTCTCATTGGTCAACTCTACACCTCTGCTCTGGGGCTCAGATTCTCCAGTGAGAGACGAATTGTCGACTTTGAAACCACGAGCTTCAATAATACGAATATCGGCAGGGATCCTGTCACCAAACTTTACTTCAACGACGTCACCCAAAACAATATCTTCCGCACGCAGTGTAAGCTTCTCACCTTGGCGAATAACTGTCGCAAACTTAACAAAAACATAAATACTTTATTTTTCGACAACTATCATATTTACCTGTGGGACCATGTTTTTAAAGGACTCCATGATTCTTGAGCTTTTACTTTCTTGGTAATATGAGAAAATACCTGTCACAATGACCACAGCCGCCAATACGATACCTAAATATAACTGAAAACAAAATAGAATTGTGAAGAAAAAAAAACTTTCAAATCTTACATTGTCATCTGCAGGTTCCTCTACAGTACTTGCTTGTATTGAGTAAGCTATAAAACATAAAATGGCTCCGACCCAGAGCAACAATGCGAAGCCTCCGAAGAGCTGCTTGCAAAATTTAACCCATTCTGGTGTTGTTTTAGGTGGGGTAAGGGCGTTTGGTCCATCCCTTTCTAAATTTTCTTTGGCTTTGGCATGTGTAAGACCCTGAAATCAAATAATATAAAAATTGAAGAAAGATCGTTCCTTACAGTTTCAGGGTGGGTGCTGAATCGTTGATAAAGTTCTTCTACAGATATTTTATGATGGTCAATGTCCAACTCCTGCTTCAAGTCATCTAAATCGCCCTTCGCACGCTTCTTGATAGGAGGCTTTCGCCGGGACTGAAACATTCACAAGACAAAATATAAATGGACGATTTCAACAGTGAAAAGCCCAGAAGATGTTAAAGTGCGATTTTTTCCTGCCTCCATCACCGTTTCATGCGAGAGAAAATGAAATTTGGTTAATGCTACCCTGTCTAGAACGACAGATCAAAAGCAAAAGTAAAAAAGAAGAAGTTTTCCATTGGCCATTTTTCGTTTTTGATTTTTCTTAGCTACCTTGACCTTCCCATCTGCTGTTTTGTTGTCGTCGCTCAGCGTCCCAATCGTCGCAACTCGATACGAGTCAGACCGCCCGTGCTATAAGTTTGTAAAATAAAAAAATAAAATAAAATACAAAAAATAAAACAAAAAAAAAAGAAAAGGCTCTTATTCTAAGCCATCGGACGCCTCAATTTTGATGGCTTTTGAGTTGGGAAAATCCTTTTCATGTGTTTGTCGGCGTGAGGAGGGCTTAAGTCTTCACCCTGGCAAACCCCTTTTTCAACTCCTTCCGACCAGCGCCATCGATTTTTCACCCACCTAATAATATGTGATTCACGCAACGGAGATAACGGCTCTATTTATTTATTGTTTTTTTTTTTACTTTTCAAACCTTGAGTATTGAATGGAACTCGCCACGTCGAAAATGCGGTCAAGGTTTACAAGCGGATAACGACGGAGAAGACTCGCACAACTTCAATTCTATCATCTTTAAAAAATTTTACTATTTATTTGTTCGAACGAATTAACGAAGATAAACGTTAGTCAAGTAAAAGTGATATGAGAGTCCATTATGCTAATGGCTTCTGAGGTTAAATAAAACGCGGTGAATGCTGAAAATTATAGTGGGGAACCTCCGATCTAAAAAAATGTATGAGGGCAAGGTCGGGTCAATTTAAAATAGAGGTCCCGTTTGGGCAATTACCCCAACAACGCTAAAGTCATGGAAAAAGGGGGGCGGGAATGCAAAAAAAAAACGTACAAATCGTCGAAATGTACTTTTCCCTCCTTATTCTCTTAAAAAGCTAGGAAGGAAGCCTCAAAAAGTAGTCTTTCTTGTTTGATTTTTTTTTTTGAAATACGATTATAAATTAAATTTTATTGATGATTTTTCAGAAAATCTTATTTTTTTTTCTCTCAAAAAATTATAGAAAAAATAGGATTTTGAGAAAAAAAATCATAAATAAAATGATTTTACACAATAGGGTTTTTTTGTGAAATAAATATATAAAATGTGTTTACATGCCCTACTCGATTGTAGTAATATATCAACTATTTTATATTCCTTATTTTAATTGAATTTTTTTTCTTTCTATTTATTCGCATCACATCACGTAATATCTTTAAAAAAGGAAGTCATTGAGACGGCACAGAGTGGGCGTAATTGGCCCATTTTTAGATTAAGAATGATCTTTTTCTTCTTTTTTTTCGCATTATTTTAAACGTAGGAAACAGCGGAAAACGTGAATTGAGTGAAAATGCCGGGAATCGCGATTTTTCGTGGGGGCAAAAAGTGCCCTTTTCCAAACAGGAAGAAACAAAAGGACTCACTTTTTTCCCTATTTTTCCTGGAAGGATTGCATAGATTTTATTTGCATCGTATGGAGCTTCGACTTTCTTGGCATCCTCGTCTATTTTCTCCTTTTCGGCCTCCTCCGATTTTTCTTCATCGATTTTATCCTCACTTCCTTTTTCCTCCGAACCTTTTTTCCCGAACATTTAAGCCGTTTTAAGAATTTTCGAAATTTTGAAAAGTGCAACGAATAAAAAATTTCGACAAACTATCCCAAACATTATAAAAAAAAACGTGGGTTACCTAGAATTTTATTTTGAAAAAACCTAAGTTTTGTAAAAATCAATACAAAACAGCTGACGGTTTTCGGAACTGACGCAATTAGTTGACGTCACTTCCGGTAAAAAAACGGAAATTTCTGCCTCAATGAACGGGTTTTTTCAGCCAATATTTTAAAAAATGGTCGTCACTCATCAACCAAAATTATATTGAGTGAGCGCCTGGCTTGAGCAGCTTATATGTAAAAAAAAAAATTCTAAAATTTCTAAAAGGCTAAAATCATATGCAGAGGGGGAGAGCTGTGTCGAAAGCAATCAAAAATTTGTCAAAAACATGATTTTATTGATTGGAGGGTCAAAATAGCACTAGAATCAGGGTCCAATTAAATATTTTTTCTTCGAAATAAATATTTAAAAAATACACAAAAAAAATTTTGTTTTTGTGTACAAGGTATAATAAAACGCGTATGAGGATGTCAGACTTGCAAAAAGCCGGAGAAAAACGTTTTTAAGTTTTTCCCAAGTTCATAATGCGAAAAACGAATTATTATGTAGGATAGAAAAAGAAAAAAAGTACCTCGTCGTCCTCCAGTGGTTGGCTCATTTTGAGAAGGAGGTCGGGAGGAGCGGACGGCCGACTGGGCAGAGGGATGATTCGGGCGAACTGCGAGAAATCGACTGGGAGAGCGAAGGCCCTATTCCCGCTCACTAACTAACCGTGATGAGGCGAATTAATCCGGCCTCCTTCCTTCGTCCTACCCCTCCTACACGCGAAATACTCCCTGGAGAAAACGGCGGAAACCCTCAAATCCAAATGAATTGAGACGCCTTTAACGCTAAGTTTGCGGGGAGACGATTTAGAAAGGAATGGAACTTCATCAAAGAGATGTTATTGTATTACCAACTCCCATTTTCAGGAAAGGGCCTTCCAACTCCTAAAGATCTTCAGTTTGTGTGGGGGGCCTTTTTCTGGGAAACTTTCGCTATACACCTTGAAAATAGAGTTAATCTAAAAGTATGAATATCTAGAATAAATGATGCGGCTGTACTTTTCCGCTGAATACTGCAGTACATACTTCTGCAGATTCTACAGTAAGGAGAAATTTGGGCGGTTCACACAGTTTCGGAATGGTTTGGCTGGACGAAGACTTAATCTTTATCTACAGTTAAAAATTTTTACCAAAAATAGTCGGTGCCCAGCAGACCAGTGCTTTAATTTCTTCATGGGTAAAAAGGACATAATGTTCACTCGAAAGGAAAACCACAAGCCCCCCCCCCCCCCCAAATTGATGAAAAAAAAGTGAATTGAAGAGCTTCCAACGAAAACTTTCAGAGAAGGAACAATTGAGGTGCTCCGGGTACGAAGGGCGAACTCAACATCGAACAAATTTTTTTTTTCATTTTCAGATTCTAGACCTCTTGGTGAATACACCCATATAATTTTTATGTTGAGTTCGCCCTTTTTTCCCCTTTAAATACGGAAAAACCGATATGCGGCAAAGCTCCAACTGGGATATCCGAGCGGTTACGAAGGGCGAACTCCATATCGTAGTCCACAACCCCCACTCCTTTTCCCATTCCAGAGCATGGCTTTTCTGTTGAGTTCGCCCGTAACATAAAACTTTAAAATGCGAATATCTCGAAACTACGTTTTGTCGAGTTCGCCCTTCGTACCCGGAGCGCCTCAATTTAGGAGGGAGAAGTATAAAGGAGGGGAAGTTCTAGGAGGGGGATTTTTTCAAGTTATTTTAACAATTTTTAATTTTTTTTTCGAAAAAAATTTCCAAGTTATTTGCCCCCCCCCCCCTTTTTTTTTCAGAAAATTTTTCAAGTTTTTTGTTCAAAATTTTTTTAAGTATCATGGTAGAAATAATGGGCTTTCTGCCCAAAGGATGACACACTCGGAAGGGGTGAAGGTATCAAACTCGCTACTAGAAAAAACAATTTTTTTTAAAGCATAAATTCGTAAAAAAATGTAAGGAGTATTTGATGAAAATCGGACCAACGCAACGGGGTGAATATCTCCGCCATTTTTTCGAAATTCAAAAATCTTTTAAAAAAATTACTTTCTTATTCAACTATTTAGGAACATTATGTGAAAATCGGTTGAAAAACTGAGGCTGTGAAGTATTCTGGAAAAAAGCTACGGCCGGCCGGAACCACAGACAAAGTTGAGATCGATTTGACCCTCCGGAAGACCCTTTCCCAAAAACCCGATCACAATAACTATTTTGTCAAAATAAGTACGTTTTCTGATGGAGCGCGCGGACTCAACACGAGGGACCTCGGCCGTTCGTCCTTGATCTCCAAATCTCCGGATCCCCGCCCCAAATAACACAAATACGTTTTATTTACTTTTTTTTACAACTTCCATGGCTAATCAGCCGAACTTTTTTTTAAAAAAAAACTTAGGTAAAACCATTTGGCGTTTTTATTCTTAGGTGGAAGGAGTGTCGGAATAGTATTCATATCATGCAAATTAAAAATTCTAATTTCCCAAGGCTGGGCCACGCGCGGCGAGGCGTTTCATCAACACAAGAGAAAACTGAGCACTTCAAAAATCGAAAAGGCTCTAGAAGCAAAAAGAGCATTTTTTTTAATGGCTACCAGTGTATGGAGTTGTAAACCTACTTAATAGTACAGGCGACTTTATTTAAAATTATTCTAAGAAGCGCCGTCGGATTCTCATTGTTTGGCAGAAAAGGTCGGCAACCTCTCGGGCGTGGCACGAGCATCTTCAATGACACTGACCCAATTATATTAAATGCATTCCCCTAAATATTAAAAACGTAAAGGGAAAAAGTACTAGTTTGAAGAGCATCCAACGAAAACTTTCTTGAAGAGAAGGAACAATATAGGAGGAGGAGTATTAAGGAGGGGGAAGTATTAAGGAGGGGAAGCATAACGGAGGAAAAGTTTAGGGAGGGGGAAGTACAAAGGAGGTTTTTTTTTTAAAGAATCAAGGTAGAAATAATGGGCTCTTTGCCTCTCGTAAAGGATGGAAGTATGAAATTTCTCCTTACTAAAAAAAAATTATTTTAGACCAAAAATTCGTAAGAAATATAAGGAGCATAATATGTTGAAAATTTGGTGAAAATCGGACAAACGGTTCGGCAGCAGCGCATTTTTAGAATTTCAAACAGACATATCTCCGCCATTTTTTCGAAAAAATTTCACAGACGATAATTCCTTGTTTAACTAGTCAAGAAGGTTGTATGAAAATCGGTTGAAATGGTGGCCGTATTGTGTTCCGGAAAAAATGCTACGGCCGACCGGCACCACAGACAAAGTTGAGATTCGATTTGACCCTCCGGGGTCAGGAAGACCCTTCCCCAAAAACCCGACGAGGAGGGTATTACAATAAATTCTTTAAGCAAGTTTAAACACCGAGTCACTTATCGCAATCAGGAATTTCGTTAGCTATTTTTAAGTTTTTTTTTTTTTTTTTTTTTTTTTTTTTTTTTTTTTTTTTTTTTTTTTTTTTTGTTGCAAAACTAATCGATGAAATATAACAATATCAATACAAAACAAAGAATTATAAATCATAATCATATTCGGATTACGATTACGGATGATTAAAAATCTTAACGGCTGGAATTTTATCTTTCACCTTGCTTTTTTCCCCAAAATTTTTAAGAACGATGTCTGTCTGAATTTTCGTTCATTTAATTTATGGCTTTTTTTGCCGTGGTAGGGAGAAATTTGGTGTGTTAACCCCCGTACCGTGTAGGCTGGCTCGGGGAAGAAGTTCATTTTTTTTACCTTGATACAAACTTTTCGCAACAAAATTTTTTTCGAGCGCGAGTTACATAATCCGCTCTATTGATACGCCTTGACTAGTATGACCAGTTGGAGGAAGGGCGAGGATAGGATTAGGGGATAAACCAGTTTTTTCGCACTAAACTCCAAGCCTCGATGTTGCAAAAAAAATACAATCCTTTTTTTTAACTACTTTTTTGTTCATTTTTTCTTGCATAAACTTTTTTCCTTAAGGGTTTTCCTGTATTGGATTTCATCCTCTCTCTCTCGGAAAAAAAAAGCCCGAATCTATCGATTTTCCGAAGGGTTGCCGTAGGATATTAGGGTCATGGCTGGGGGTGGTGGATGAAGAAGGGACAGCTCGATACCCGTGAGAAACCCACCGCCCTAATCTACGACCTCCTAAATTCACTTTTTTTTTTATAAATAATGAAACCTAATTTCATGGGGCACGAACTTTGTTCCAACCGCAGTTTCAAACTGGAGCATGCGCAGAAGGTTTTGGACGTCAAATTTGACGTCAGATGAATTCAGATTTGACGGGCAAACGATTCGAACGACGTCAGTTTTAAAAACTGTTGGGACAAAGCTATAATTTTTTTTGCGATAATCAAATTTTGGATTATGATTACCATCATAGTCGCATTTACGTTTTTCCCAAAAATCGAAACCAAAAATTATGATTTTCTCAAAAAAAATTTTTAGATTTTTTTTTAATTGTGAAAAAATCGCGATTCCCTCAAAAAATCGACTAAAAATTTATGACAAAAGGAATACTAGAGACGAAATTCCGTGTCTAAAAACAAGCGAAGGCCGGCACCACCGAATCTCACTAATCGAAGATTAGGGTCCTGGAAGACTAACAAAAGCGGAAGTAGAGTGTAATCCAATAACTTCCCTTTTTAGTTAGAATAAAATCAATACGAGTGCATTAGTTTGGATCTACACCCTAGATAAGATAAGATTTTCATCCATTGTTCTTTGATTAGACCCAAAAAGCTGGAAAGTGCGGTCAAACCTAAGCCTCAGGGTTGGCAGCATTGGGAAAGCAGCAAAGGTACAAGGCTCGAATTCATTCAGTGAAAAACTCCGATGATCTAGAAGAAAATAAGTCTATCTAGACGTTCCTTAAAACTTTCCTCTCCTTAACCAAAAGGATACCTTATTCGTTATCATCCTTTTTTCCTTCCTTTAGGCAAGGTTTAAGGTCGACGTTTCCTTAAGCTCGAGTAGACCAAATAATCTACCTATGTTAAAATAGCAGAAATGATGTTTATGGATAACCTTTTGCTTTTTTAAGAAGATAGAATACGGCTCGGGGAGAATAAAAATGAGATTCCGCTTTTTACGCAGTAGCTCTCAAGAAATGATCAAGGTGGAGATAACCGGGGAAGATCCTAGTTCTCTATCTACACGAAAGTTTTAAGCAAAAAAAGAAAAAAAAGGTTTCACAAAAATATGCTTTTTACTAAAGAGCACATTTGTTATTTTTCAAAGACAAAGAGAGAGGGAGAAAAAAAGGTTAGGTAAAAGTAAAGATGTAAACTTAATTTGCATAAAAACGCAAATATTATTTATTCGTCAAAGAATGTGAGGGTGCTAAACACATTCTTTACTTTAAAAAAATGTTTTTTTTTTTTTTTTTTTTCATAATTATTATTGAAGATTTTAGTCAATTTTTGCAAAGGCATAAACAAGAGCTGATTTTATTGGTGCTCAACCCGTTCTAGGATTTTTTACACTTCCTTAAAGAAGTTATTGTGATACACCCCACGTCGGGTTTTTGGGGAAGGGTCTCCCGGAGGGTTAAATCGAATCTTGACCGATCTCAACTTTGTCAGTGGTGCCAACCGTACGTCCGTAGCATTTTTTTTTCCGGAACACTTTACGGCCACAATTTTCACCAAATTTTTCTATAGTCGGTGAACAAGAAACTAACGAGGGCGATTTTTGAATTTTGAAAAAATGGCGGAGATGTTTGAAATTTTAAAAACTGCGCTGCGGTCGAACCGACATATTTTTACTAAATACTCCTTATATTTTTTACGAATTTTTGGAGTAATAAAAATAATTTTTTGTTTGTTTTTGTTTATTTAGTCGGAAGAAATTTGATACTTCCACCGGTAACGAGAGGGACCTCCCTTGGGCAAAAATCCCATTATTTCTACATACCTTGATACCTTAACTTAAAATTTTTTTGAAAACAAAAAAAAAACCTCCATAAACTTCCTCTCTCTTGTACTTCCCCTCCTTTATACTTCCCCTCTTTATCCCCGTCCTATATTGTTCCTTCTCTTTAAATGAGTTCTCGTCGGGACCATCTCCAGACTAGTACATTTGAGCCGCTCCGGATACGAAGGGCGAACTCGACATCGGACAAATTTTTTAACTTCCTTAAAGAAGTTATTGTGATACCCTTGACGTCAGTTTTTTTTTTCATTTTCAGATTCTAGACCTCTTGGTGAATACACCCATATAATTTTTATGTTGAGTTCACCATTTTTCCCCCTTTAAATACGTAAAAACCGAAACTTTAAAATTGTTGAGTTCGCCCTTCGTATCCGGAGCGCCTCATTTGTACTGATTTCGATTAATTGTTCTTTCTTTTTAACAAAATTTACCTATTTTTCAGTTTATTGGCTGCAAAACATCTTTTTTTACCCGGTTTTTAATCGTTGAAAACACGTTTTCTCCTTTCTTTTTCAAGCGTAATTCTCGATTTGTCCGCCCAGAGGAACCCTTTACACCCGATTTCAAGGAGTTTTTAGGCAGAAAAAACTTTCCACTGGATTTTAGGGCGTTTTCCTCTACATTTTAACTAAGATTCCAGACTCCACAATATTTTAAGCAAGAATCGCTCTTTTTACTGGTTTTTTGTCTATTTTCTTTAATCTGCGAAACACCCATTTTACATTTGGGGGTTTCCCATGATATTTAAATACCTAAAATCATGGGCACTCTCGTCTTTGTGAAACCTACAGAAAATCCAAGTGAAATCATCCAATTTCTTGAGAAATACACTCTAAATATAAAAATTATATTCAGCGGCGTGAGATATCAGAGATTTGGGAAAAAGATTCAAGCTAATTTTATAGCAAAGTAATACTGGGAAATACGAAGTTGTAGTCTTACGTCAACTACTTTTTGAGATAAGTCATGAAAATGATAAAAATTTCAGAAAATTTTAATTAAATTCCTTCCCCACTCCAACACGCAAACGTCCTTGAACCCATTTTGATTCTCCAATCGACTGCCTATTTTGAGGTGGCAAAAACACACAAAAAAAACGATTTCCTCATTGAAAAAGTAGAAAGATGGAACAACCTTGACCCAGAATTCCGCGACTTCTCAGCCCTTTTTCAATATTAAACTAAAACATTTAATCCTAAACATCGAAGTTTTTTTTTAATTTTTCTTTTTTCTTGGAACGCACACAACGTTATGCAACTGCGAAAACCTTGACGGCAAATCTCGTCTCACATTTCGTATCAGAGACACGTTTTTTTTTTAATTTTCACCTCACAAAACTTTAAAAAATAATAGTCTGAAGGTAGACGGGAACTTCCAGAAAGTAGGCCAAAGAATTAGTTAATCATTCCAAAAAGTCTCGAATTTTAAGTATCGAGGCAGAAAAAAATAAAATCTTCGCCGACAGAAAAATTTTTTTCTCCGCCAATAATTTTAGGGTTTAAAGGAGTATTTGGTGAATGCGCCAAAAAAGGAAGTTAAAACGCCAAAAAATTCCCTTTTTTTCCAGCGACTTATCCCAGACAGTGGACGACATAAATTCGCGGCGTTCATCATTTTCAATTGTGATAACACGAAAAATTCTGACATCTAATTTTTTTATCGAGTGAAATACGACCAAACGAAATGACGCTAAGGTAAATAAATAAAAGATACAACAAACGGCCTTCAATAAAATAATACAAGATAAAAAAAAAAGTTCAATTATTTGTGTTTTATCAAACTTTACGGGCGGTGTAAACCAACAAAACTGTTGTATTAAATCTTCAAGAACCATCAATTTTATTTTTTTATCCCGCGAAAAAGGAGAGAAATTTTCCGCTCCAGCTTGCAAGAAAACTTGAAGCAGCCAAAGTTTTGAAGTTTTTTATTGGCTTCAGTTTTTCCCAAAATGGCCTACAGAGAACTTTCTCAGGGGAAGTATCAAGGAAGTCTTCGCTTAAGCAATAAGCAACGGCGGTGAACAGCCAAACTATCAAGAAAAAAAAAAGGAGTAACTGGAGAATTGGGAACTGATGATAATTGCGGCCGTGAGGTGTTCCGGAAAAAACTGGCGACGGCCGGCACCAAATACAACCTTGGAAAAAATCAAGAATAAATTTTCCGAGGTGTGGAAGACCCTCTCAACATGGAGGGTAATCCAATAACTTCTACAGAGAGCTAAAATTCAGATAAGCTGAAGATGTCAGGCTTTTACGTTGAAAAAATGTGAGAAAAACATGGAAAAAAGAATTTATATCATGGGAATCCGGTGAAATTGGTACTTATCAATCAGATTAACCGAGAAAACACCAAAAAATATCAGTTTTCGCCCAAAAAACTGTGGGAAACGAGGAAGCATCCTGCATCATGGAGAAAACATCGAGGAAAACGCCCTAAAATCCGGTGGGAGGGTGTTTCTCGGCGGAAAACTAGGAAAAAGGGTTCACCTTACCCGAAAAGGAGGGAAACGCCCTATGGCTTGAAGAAATTTTTTTGGGCCTTTTTTTTTCATACGGCAATTAGACAGGATGGGAACAACCATTTGATAGAGGGTGAAAAAAACCCTGAGAATTTCCCAATCACGATTTAAGGAGGCACGAGATAAATTTTTTTGCCCAGCCAGGCCATTGGAATGGAGCGTGAACATCCCAAATTTCTAGCTACTATGAGTATGAAGATTATTGAGAGCGAGAGGTTTGAAAAGGCAAAACGACAGACAACTTCAGGTAAAATTTAATTTTCCTCTATGAAGAGCGTTCTTCTTTGAAAAAATTAATTTTATTCCTTGATGAGGAAAATAAAAATTATATAAAATTCATCTTTTAAAAAAAAACGAGTTAAAATTAATTTATAAAAAGAAAGTAGTGGGTTGGAGAGGTTTTCTCGCCCTCCGCCCTCTACCCCACGAACCATCGATTCGTTCGACCCCATTTTGAAAAAAAAAAAATCTGAGGATGTACACTGAAAATTTGATACATCCCAACAGATTTAGAAATCTGTTTTTTAGCTTTAAACAATAAAAAATTTTAAGAAGGGGTGGAGGTCGAAGGAAGATCTTCAGGAAAAGGAACCGGTTCGCCTCCCGGTACAATTCGGATCAAACCAGTATTTCAAACTGTAAACGCCTTAAGTCCTTTGATAATTCTTTTATGCTATTATAAAAAAAAGGTAAATAAAAAATAAGTGACAAAGGTTAAAAAGTACATAAAATAAAGGTAAATAACAATTTAATATAGAAAAAAAAATTTTTTTCCTTTGATATTAGGGAGTGCCTACAATGGCTTTTGTAAAGGTGCCAGTTTCTAAATTAGGTTTCCTAAAATGATCAAAATACCCCAGGGGTAAAGCGGGGGCGGAAACACTCCCGAGGACACATTTTTTTGTGGAAAAAAAAAATTCTTTTATTTGTGGATGAATTTGATGAATTCTGCATATATTATGTCATTTTGATAAGGTAGAAAAATTTTTTTTCTTTCAAAAAATCGATAGGGGCGAAGTCTGGCGTGAGGAAGAGGGAAAAGCCGCGGGTTCGATCCAGGGAGGTTTAAAATTTGAAGGGACGTGGAGAGAAAAAGGGGTAGTCGGTTTTTTGAATTTTAGAGGGAAAATGAGTGAAAGGAAGTGGGCGGACGGGTCGACCGGCGACCGCTATTAATACTTGGTATTTAAAAGTAAGAAAAATAAAAATACTAACCGCATCGCCTGACATGGTGGCTGATCAACGGGTGTCTAAAATCCTTTGAGAGAAATAAAATAATTGAAAAATAGTTTTTTCAGAGGCGATTTACTGATGAGGCATTGATCCCGTGGAGAAAGCACTAACACCCGTGCGCCGTCAACGGTGGAACCAGACTGAGAAGTCGCAAACTCGGGAGCCGTGAGGACTGAAGAGCGCCCGTGCGGAGAGAAGCGTCAGCGCAGGGCGATTTCCGAGTTGCGGTCTCCTCACAAAAAAAACGGGGACGGCGAACGAACGAGAGCGAGCGAGAAGAGTGAGAGAGAGAGGAGCACCTTCGTGACGTCAGACTGCGTCACCGCTTCGGCCTCAATCGGCTTCCCTCGTCCTAAGCGAGTCAATATTCCACCAAGCAACTAAATTATAAATTACTTTTACCTACATTCCTCCCAATAAACCTAAAACTCTCACCTAAAAAAAAAAAAATTATTTTCAACAGTTTTTCAGCTTTATCACGAACTTCAAAACAAAAAGAAATTTTTTTCAATAATTCCTAAATAATTCAAGTTCTAGGTTTATTTAAAAACGAAGAAGCTTTCAATTGAAGAGCTTCCAACGAAATCTTACCTAAACAGAAGGAACAATATAGGAGGGGGAAGTATAAAGGAAGAGAAGTTTAAGGAGGGGGAAGTATAAAAGACTATATTTTGTTCCTGTATTTTGAATTTAGAAAATTTTTCCAAGTTTTATTTTTGCTTTTCAAAAAAAATTTTAAAATTTTTTTCGCGAAATTTTCTCCCCCCCCCCCCGAAAAATTTTCTAAGTTTTTTTTTGAAAATTTTTTTTACGTATCAATGGGTTGCTTCAAAAGAAAAGACAAAAAACTTAAATTACAACCTCAATTAATTTTGAGCGTAGATTACATATCTCAAAACGGCAGAGAACGTTCAAAATGCTAATTTCCCCTCTTGAAAACGGCCAAAACTTCTTTAACTTAAATGGAAACCCCTATTTTCGATTGCAGATTCGGATTCTTCAGACTATTTGACGTAAAATACACTCTTTTTATGTTTTATTCGAACCTTTTTATCTTTCCAAAATAAATAAATAAACTCGTCATGATAAGATCCTTGCAACAATGCTTTTATTGTTAAGCTGTAACTTGTAAAATTAGGTTATTGTAACCAAACATTGGTCTTTCCCCAGACCCCGTGGGGTCAAAAAGACCAATCTTTTCACAGGTTTTAAATTTCCGTCAGTTCGAATATCGATCTATACCGATCTCAACTTTGTCCGTGGTGCCTTCCGGCCGTAGCATTTTTTTTAAACCGACCAGTTTTAAACCGATTTTCACCAAATTTTCACTTTCTTTAGCCGGTGAACAAGAAAAACGGAAGCATTCTTACAAGCGTCATGAAGAGTTCATTTATTTATTTAAGGTAGATAAAAAGCTACGGAAAAAAATCAAAAGAGTGTTTTCTGCGTGAAATTGTCTTTAGTATCCGAATTTGCAATCAAAAAAGGGGTTCTCATTTAAGTTAAGTAAGTTTTGGCCGTTTTGAAGGGAAATTCGCGTTTTGGACGTTCTGGGTATGCGCAATCGAAAAACCGTTTTGTGATTCGTAATCTACGGACAAAATTAAGGAGGGGTGTAGTTTAAGCTTTTGTCTCTGGAGACGTCCAAGCGAGATAAAAAAATTAACTTTTTGGGGGCGGCGGAACGCTGGCAAAAATAAAATATTCAGAATCTAGATCCAAAATGACAGGGGGTTAGCATTTAACTTTTTAATCTTTATCTTTTTTAATTTTCGAGTTAACCCAGGGGACACTCTGGGGGTAAAGGGCGCCCCACGCCAACCAAAAACAGACATATCTCCGCCATTTTTTCGAAATTCAAAAATCGCCCTCGTTACATTTTTTTTCACCGGCTAAAGAACTTTGTGTGAAAATTTGGTGAAAATCGGATGAAAACTGTGGCCGTAAAGTGTTCCGGAAAAAAATGCTACGGACGGACGGCCGGCACCACTGACAAAGTTGAGATCGGTATAGATCCATATTCGAAATTATCCTCCGGGGTCTGGAAGACCCCTCCCCAAAAACCCGACGTGGAGGGTATCACAATAACTTCTTTAAGGAAGTTAAAAATTTGTAAATTTGGAAGAAAATCATAAACCTAAAAGGTACCGTGTGGGGAAAATGATAGTTATTGGATTACTCTTCATGAATGGTTTTTGGAAAGGCGTCTCCAGGCTCTGTAGAGGAAAATCGGAAAACAAAATGACAAATGCATTTTTAAGGAAAGCTGTGGAAAGCTTTCTCCCGAAAAACCGAACTTGGAGGGTAATACAACTCATTTAAGGGATTTCTCAGAATATGCCGACCGGCCTTGCGGTGATGCAAGGCCGGTTAGGTATAAGCGGAAGGTCCCATCAGAAACCCCAACTTTATTATAGCACTTTGATTCACATTTCTTTCGAGGAATGGGTCATAGAGACCCTTAGGGAATAGGGTCGAAAGGACCTGTGGCTTCGCCTAATTTTAACAAGCTCACTAAATAGGCCAGAAAAAGAGAAGGAAGTGCAATGCTCTGAAGAATCTAGAAAGGGGGGAAAAGTGCTGACTTGAGATAGTCATTGTGCATTTTGCTCGATGGAAAAACACTCCACTTTGGAGAGCAGTCGACGAGCGAATAAGTAAACTGGAAGAATTTAAGCATATCGTGACGAAATAACTACGTACTCAGAATGCTCGTAACTTCCATTAAGAAAATTGTTTTACTCTCCAAATCAAATATTTGCCGATCTCAACTTTGTTTGTGGTTCCGGCCGGCCGTAGCATTTTTCCGAAACACCTCACGGCCACAGTTTTGAACCGATTTTCACGAAATCGTCGCGTTAGTTCTAACACCGGCTATCTCATTTTTCCTAGGTTTTCAGGAGAGCAAAAATACTGATTAATTTCTCATTGGAACCAATGCGTCACCTGTAGGCTAAATCGTGAACTACGCGATTTCTGTTGGTAATACGGTTAAACTACCAACGGAATTCGATTCTCCACAAAATTTACCATCAGAAACAATGCCAAACTCAAAATTGATAAAAAATGAGATAGCCGGTGTTAGAACTAACTAGCTCCTTATATTTTTTACGAATTTCCGGTGTAAATATAAATTTTTTGTAGTAGGGAAAAATTTGATACTTCCACCCCTTCCATGAGTGACATCCCTTGGGCAGAAAAAAGCTTTCTACCTTGCTACTTACAAAAAAAATTGGAAAAAAAACTGAAAACCTAAAAAAATTTAGAAGATTAAATTTAAAAAAAAAAAGGAAAAATAGCTTAGAAAATTTTTCGAAAAAAAAAAATCCATCTCCTTTATACTTCCCCCTCCTATGTTGTTTTCTCTTTAAGGACCTTTTCGTTGGAAGCTCTTCAAACTAGTACTTTTCTTGGAATTAGGGAAGACTCAGGTAAACATTTAGCAGTTGAACACACACTTACAAAACGTGGTTTCTGCGCCCTTTTCTTTCTGCATTATGCGGTGATTAAATAACGTAATGAGGGCGATGAAGGGATGGGACGTGAATGAGGTCGGTTCGCATCCCTCACAATGGACGGCATCTTATTTAACTAGTCACATCTCGAGTTTAATCATTTAAAACCGAGGACAATTCACTTGGATAAAGATCATCTATATCCCTAAAACGATAAGAAGAAAAAACCGGTTTTAGTATTTTTATACAAATGAAAAGTACTAGTTTGAAGAGCTTCCAACGAAAACTTCCTAAAAGAGAAGGAACGATATAGGAGAGGGAAGTATTAAGGGGGGGGAGTTTAAGAAGGGGGAAGTATAAAGGAGGAGAAGTATGATTTCAAATATTTTGGTTTTTGGCTTATGCCTATGGCAAGGCCACTTGAAATTATTCTTCCCCTCCATTGCACGTCCCCCTCCTTAAACTTCCCCTCCCGTATGCTTAGCCCTCCTTGAACATTCCCTAGTTTATACTTCCCCTCCTTTAACTTCCCCCTCCTTAATACTTCCCCCTCCTATATTGTTCCTTCTCTGTAAGGCAGTTTTCGTTGGAAGCTCTTCAAACTAGTACTTTAATTTCGAAGAAATGGCAGAAATATGAACGGTCTTCTCTGGTACGATATAAGGAAATTCTGAAAATTTTAAGTCGATCGGTATGCAGGGAGCCATGATATAGTACGGCAGAAACACGGTTTTTCAAGTTTTTATCTTCCTTAAAGAAGTTATTGTGATACCCTGGGTCTATACCGATCTCAACTTTGTCTGTGGTGCCGGCCGTCCGTCCGTAGCATTTTTTTCCGGAACACTTTACGACCACAATTTTCGACCAATTTTTACCAAATTTTCACACAAACTTTAGCCGGTGAAAAAAAATGTAACGAGGGCGATTTTTGAATTTCGAAAAAATGGCGGTGATATGTCTGTTTGAATTTTTAAAAAATTCGCTGCGGCCGAACCGTTGCATGGTCCGATTTTCACAAAATTTTCACCAATTACTCCTTATAGTTTTAAAGAATTTTTTGTGTAAAAAATTATCATTTTAGTAGGGAGAAATTTCTTAGTTCCACGCCTTACGAGAGGGACCTCTCTTGGGCAAAAATCCCATTATTTCTACGTTGACGCAGAACTTTTTTCGGAAAAAAAAACGGAAAATTTTTCGAAAAAAACACACACACAAAAAAAGCGCAAATTTAAAAAAGAAAATCATTTGAAAAAAAGAGTGCCTACAACTCATCCGAAAGTATTCTCATCCGAATGTCGACTCATCCGAAAAATAATAGAAATAGAAAAAATATAAACAGACAACTCATCCGAAAGTATTCTCATCCGAAAAAGGGGCGTGGCCGTTTCGGATGAGTAAACATTCGGACGAGAATACTTTCGGATGAGTTGTCTGTTTTATTTTTTTAAAATATTATACTTTAATAAAATAGAAAACAGTGAATACAACTCATCCGAATGTCTACTCGTCCGAAAACTAACGTACAAAAATTGCTGCGTCGTAGAAATGAGGCAGCGTTCCACCCCAGCAAGTTTTAAACTCCTTTTTGGGCGTACCGAGCTCATTATCCATCCCAGGGCAGCCTACAGGGTGAGCAAATCCTCGCGAGAGGAAAAAAATCAACCCCCTTGTGTCATAAAACGAGCTGATCCTCGCGAGAAAAAAAAAATTAACCCCCTTTTGTCATAAAACGAGCACATCCTCGCGAGAGGAAAAAAATTGACCCCCTTGTGTCACTCGCAAAAATAAACAAACAAACCGACCGTAACTTGCGGGGGTCGAACGCTGCCGCATTTCTACGACGCAGCAATTTTTGTACGTTAGTTTTCGGAGGAGTAGACATTCGGATGAGAATACTTTCGGATGAGTTGTATTCACTGTTTTTTATTTTATTAAAGTATAATATTTTAAAAAAATATAAACAGACAACTCATCCGAAAGTATTCTCGTCCGAATGTCTACTCATCCGAAACGGCCACGCCCCTTTTTCGGATGAGAATACTTTCGGATGAGTTGTCTGTTTATATTTTTTCTATTTCTATTTTTCGGATGAGTAGACATTCGGACGAGAATACTTTCGGATGAGTTGTGTGCCCCCGAAAAAAAAACTTAGAAAATTTTTCGAAAAAAGAAAACGGAAAATTTGTCAAAAAAAAACTTGGAAAATTTTCGGAAAAAAATTAGAAAATTTGTCAAAAAAAAACTTGGAAAATTTTTCGGAAAAAAATTAGAAAATTTTTGTGAAAACTTCCCTCTCCGTTATACTTCCCCTCCCTTGTACTTCCCCCTCCTATTTTTTACTTCTCTTTAAGGAAGTTTTCGTTGGAAGCTCTTCAAACTAGTACTTTAGACTATTACCGAATCATAGGCGGCTCGACGAAACATTTATTTCATAATTTTCAAAGAATAGAAGTTAAAACATAAATTCATAAACATGAGTTTCGGTAAAGGGCGGAAGAAAAGGCATAACATTTCCTAGCGAGCAATAGTGGGCTTTATTTTTAGACGTTGGCCAAATCGTTAAATCCATACTTGGGTCGCTCCCATCCTCGCTATTGAGTGGATTCAAGGCTTTTCCACCCTTCGTCGGGCAACTTTGTTTTCCTATCTCAAGTCTGCTCTCAAAAAGTAGTTTTTAAACCGTTAGTTTCGGCGTTTTTTTTTCTTTTCTTTTTTGTGATATATTCAGATTTCAGAATAAAGGAGACCAAGGACGATATCCATTCATACGATGATTCTTAATTTCCTGTTCGATCGGTCAGAACGTTCTCAATGGCTATTTCTACATATTTAGAGTTTACGCTTCGCAGGAACTTTGAGATGTCGGCGGGAGTTTCTCACGGAATATGACATAAATATTCAAAAATAGCTATCACGAGTATTTTTATCCGGACGTTTACCGCTCCCGGTTCGATATAAATCAAATTGTGAAAATCGGATGAACGGAATTAGGGCGAATAGAAGGTAGTTTTGACGGCACTCGCCGTTGATCGATAGTACTTCCCACATTCGGGGCCTGAGAGACCCATTTTCAAAAACCTAAAATCTTCACCAAGTCAGGAAACAACTAACTGGCGTAAACAACAGTTCAACTATTCAGGAAGGTTGTGTGAAAATTTCGTGATAATCGGTTGGAAACTGTGGCCGTGTAATGTTCCGAAAAAAAAAAAAAAATGCTACGGCCGGACGGAACCACAGACAAAGTTGAGAACGGTAAATTATTCGATTTGACCCTACGGGGTGTGGAAGACCCTTCCAAAAAAACCCGACGTGGAGGGTATCACAATAACTTCTTTAAGGAAGTAAAAAAATGATAATAATAAAAATACCTACTAGTTTTCCAACGAAAAAACTTCCTTAAAGGGAAGGAGCAATATAGGAGGGGGAAATATAACAGAGGGGAGGTTTAAGGAGGGGAAGTATAAAGGAGGGGAATTTTGAGGAGGGGGGATTGTTTTCATAAAATTGTCTAAGTTTTTTGTTCAAATTTTTTTCATTTTTTAAGTTTTGTGTATAAATTTATTAACTTATTTGTTTTATATATGTATATAAATATTGAGGAGTATTTTGTGAAAATCGGACCAACGGTCGCAGCGCAATGAAAAGTACTGGTTTGAAGAGCTTCCAATGAAAACTACCTTAAAGAGAAGTAACGATATAGGAGGGAGAAGTATAACGGAGCGGACGTAAAACGGAGGGGGAAGTATATGTGGGGGGAAGTATAAGGGAACAAAAGTATAACGAAGGGAGGGAAAGTATGAAGGAGGGGGAAGAATAGAGGAGGGGAAGAATAAGAAAGGGGGAAGTTTTTATTTTTTCTCAAAAAATTTTCAGTTTTTTTTTCAAAATTTTTCTAAGTGTCAAGGTAGAAATAATGGGCTCTTTGGCATAGGGATGTGCCTCTCGTGATGGGTAGAAGTATGAAATTTCTCCCTACTAAAAAAAATAATATGTAATATAAAAAGTGGCAATTTTTTTACACTAAAAATTCTAAAAAAATATAAGGAGTAATTGGTGAAAATTTGGTGAAAATCGGACCAACCGTTCGAATTTTTTCGGCCGCTGCGAATTTTTTAAAATATCAAACAGACATATCACCGCCATTTTTTCGAAATTCAAAAATCGCCCTCGTTACATTTTTTTTTCACCGGCTAAAAAAATTTGTAGTAAATTTGGTGAAAATCGGATGAAAACTGTGGCCGTAAAGTGTTCCGGAAAAAAAAAAGACGGCTAGTCGGTACCGTAGACAACCTCATGATCAATTTTCCTCTACTGGTATGGAGTACGCTCTGCCAAGAATTGATGGTTTACCACCCTCTCTTATTTTACCAAAAACTTCCCTTTAAGAAAGTTAAAAAAAAAAAATTTTAGATATACAAAAGGTATTGCACAATTTTAAATTTATTATAGGCAAACCTTGAAATACTATTTTTTATGAACAGTAATATTTTACTTTTGGGTCGAGTAGGTACATATTTAAAGTAGGAACGCGTTTGCTTGAAAATATTTACGACTCACTCATAAAGTGTATAAATATAATGGGTTTTATTGCCTGGAAGGCAAATAAAAATTGACACTCTACGTCATAACGACCCGGATGAGCGATTTCGTTCCAACCGGAAGATCTCAGACAATGGTCGACGGCGTTTTTAGTGACTGAGGATGGAACGGGGGGGCCTAGACCCAGATTGGAAGGCCTTGGACTTCATTTAGGCCAAGCGGCTGTTCAATCAATTCACAAACTTTGACAATGCCTCCGTCAATTCGACCACACAAGTCTCTGAATCCGAAAAAAAAAAAAAAAAAAATTCGCATAAAACGGAAGCTTCCGAGGGGTCTGGCGCCAGGCAGTTCAATCTGATTACTTGAAGACTAAAGAATATTGGAAACGTAATGATTTCTCGTCGTGCGCGCGTTCCCCTCTACATGTTCTCCACGGAATTAAGTCCAGACAACTAACTTCCTTAAAGTTATTGTGATACTACTCGGGTTTTTCGGGAAGGGTCTTCCAGACCCCGGAGGGTTATTCGAATATTGATCTTTTCCGATCTCAACTTTGTCTGTGGTGCCGGCCGTCCGTCCGTAGCATTTTTTTCCGGAACATTTTACGGCCACAGTTTTCAACCGATTTTCACACAAATTTCTTTAGTTGGTGAACAAGAAACTAAGAGGGCGATTTCTGAATTTCAAAAATTGGCGGAGATATGTCTGTTTGACATTTTAAAAAATTCGCTGCGGCCGAACCGTCGCGTTGGTCCGATTTTCTCCAATTACTTTAAATTTTCACCAATTACTCCTTATATTTTTAAAGAATGTTTGGTGTAAAAAATTATCATTTCAGTAAGAGAAATTTCATACTTCCACGCCTTACGAGAGGGAACTCTCTTGCGCAAAACCCCATTTTTCTACCTTGATACTTAGACAAATTAAAAAAATATAAGGAGTAATTGGTGAAAATTTGGTGAAAATCGGACCAACCGAGCCCGCTGCGATAGAATCTATCGCTCTCTAATAATTCCTTCATCCCTACCATCGTAAGCCGCTGCGAATTTTTTGAAATTTCAAACAGACTTAGGCCGTCCGCACACTGGAGCCGACTACGTGCGACTCGGAGTCGTACGAAGTCGTACGACTTCGCTCTAGAGATCCTAACATTAACAATTAAATGGAACCTCGCCCACTGCAACCGACTACGTATACGCACGACTGAGTCGGTTGCAGTGGGCGAGGTTCCATTTAATTGTTAATGTTAGGATCTCTAGAGCGAAGTCGTACGACTTCGTACGACTCCGAGTCGCACGTAGTCGGCTCCAGTGTGCGGACGGCCTTACCATCGCCATTTTCTCGAAATTCAATAATCGCCCTCGTTACATTTTTTTTTCAACGCCTAAAAAAATTTGTGTGAAAATTTGGTGAAAATCGGTCGAAAATTGTGGTCGTTAAGTGTTCCGGTAAAAAATGCTACGGACGGCCGGCACCACAGACAAAGTTGAGATCGGTAAAGATCAATATTCGATTTTACCCTCCGGGGTCTGGAAGACCCTTCCCCAAAAATCCGACGTCGAGGGTATCGCAATAACTTCTTTAAAAGGAAGTTAAAAAAAAAGGTTATTTAAAAAAAATTTTCGGAAAAAAAAGCTTAAATTTAAAAATAAAAATTAGAAACTTTTCGGAAAAAAGCGCAAAAAAAGGAAACTTGAAAAATTTTCAAAAAATTCGGAAAATTTTTTGAAAAAAAAAACTTAAAAAATTTCTTTAAAAAAACTAAGAAAATTTTCGGAACAAACACACTTGGAAAAATTTTCGAAAAAAAACTTCCCCTCCGTTATACTTCCCCTCTCATATACTTCCCTTTCCTTATACTTCCCCTCCTTTATACCTTCTCTCCCTTATACATCGGTCTCCGTTATACTTCCCCTCACTTATACTTCCCCCTCCGTTATACTTCCCCTCCCATATACTTCTCCCTCTGTTATACTTCCCCTTCCTATATTGATACTTCTCTTTAAGGAAGTTTTCGTTGGAAGCTCTTCAAACCAGTACTTTTTTTACAATCCCAAAATATTCTACTTGAGAGTTTCTAAACACAGACCAAGTTGAGATCGGTAGAAATCAATATTCCATTTGACCCTCGGGGGGTCTGGAAGACCCTTTCCCAAAAACACGACGTGGAGGGTATCACAATAACTTCTTTATGGAAGTTAAAAGAATTATTTCATACTTTCAATGTTTGGAATATTTCTCTCACTGGCCCACTGTGTCAGTTTTAGGGCCGATTTTATCGTTTTGCGTCGTCTGCTCAGTTTTTCTTTCATTTTATGCAAGCGGAAGGAGTCGGGGCTATTGTTTGTTGATAGAATTTTCAATTTAGGAGCTTCAATGTCGAATGATCGAAATTCCAATTGTAAATCGCTATTAAATTTTTAAAATAGCGTATAATTTTACGATGGTAGGGTTGAAGGAATTATTAGAGAGCGATAGAATGCATTACAGAAAGTTAACCGACTACTGTAACATCAAGTGAAATAATAAAAACTCCAACACTGGAAACTGCAAAGTAAGTATAGAAACCTAACTTGTAACCTTATATGGTAAATTAGGTTCTAAAATCCAGTCTATTTTAACAAAATCCTTCGATTTTCAAGAAATTTGGTTTTTTCAATTGGACATCCATTTTTGAAACTATTAATCCGACCGAATTGGTATTAGGCTCATTTTAAAGGCTATAGCCTATAGGATTTATTAACTTTTAACTTCCTTAAAGAAGTTATTGTGATACCCTCGACGTCGGGTTCTTAGGGAAGGGTCTTCCAGACCCCGTAGGATCGAATCGAATAATTTACCGATCTCAAATTTGTCTGTGGTGCCGGCCGGCCGTGGCATTTTTTTCCGGAACATTTTACGGCCACAATTTTCAACCGAATTTCACCAAATTTTCATTATTCGGTGAACAAGAAACTATCAAGGGCGATTTCGAAAAAATGGCGGAGATGTGTCTGTTTGAAATTTTTAAAAATTCGTTGCGCGGTTGAACCGTTGCGTTGGTCCGATTTTCACCAATTACTCCTTATATTTTTTACGAATTTTTGGTGTAAAAAAAATGCCACTTTTAATTATTATTTTTTTTTTTTTAGTAGGGAGAAATTTCGTACTTCTACCCATTACGAGAGGCACATCCCTAGGCCAAAGAGCCCATTATTTCTACTTTGACACTTAAAAAATTTTTCGAAAAGAACTTTAAAAAATTTTCAAAAAAAAAGCACTAATTTAAAAAGAAAAGCCGGAAAATAAAAAAAAAAACTCAGAAAATTAAAAAAAAATTTATAGAATTTGTTGACAAAAAAAACTAGCAAAATAAAAATAAGTCGCAAAATTAAAAAAAAACCTTATAAAATTTCTTGAAAAAACTTGGAAAATTGTTCGAAAAAAAAAAAAGAAAACTTGGAAAAATTTTCGAAAAATACTTCCCCCTCCCTTCTACTTCCCCCTCCTTTATACTTCCACTTCCCCCTCCGTTGTACGTCCCCTCCGTTATACTTCCCCCTCTATTGTTACTTCTCTTTAAGGAAGTTTTCGTTGGAAGCTCTTCAAACCAGTACTGTACTTAATTTTGAACAAAACCTCATAGTTTTTGAGATATTTGATAAAAAGTGATAAAACCGCTCTTCGACACCCTTGTCCATCCGGTAACGGGGAAAAACAAGTATGGCGAAGTTTTTTGACGGCCCACACTTAGAAGCAAGAATTTGTGTGTAAAATTTCTACCGTCTTTATTAATTGAGATTTTATTTTAGGTTTTATCTTGAAAAATGGATAGTGAGTTTTCATTGGTCGAAGTTGGGAAGCCACTTCATATCGAGAAGCCCGATGAAATCCACCGAAACGGGAGTACGTACGCCTTTCTCGAAAGAGGCAGAGTTTTCGTCTACGGCGACGACATGGCTTTTCTCTTCGATCAGGATTTAGGCGCCGAAACCATTTTCTTACATCAGGACTTCTTATTCTCAAAAACACGCCAAAGTTTCGACATCTACAAACGGAAGAAATCCCGTTTTGAAGCCGTCTTCCGAAGCGGAGATTACGGGAGGGATCCTTTCGTGAATTTGAAAGATGTCAAATTTGGCCGCTTTTTCGCCGGGGAGCCAGGTTTGGTCGGCTTCGACGGCGAATGGAAGCTTTTCTCTATTTCTGTGGGAGACATTGGGGTTAACTATCCCGTTTGGCCAATCAGCGTTCGACTAAAAGGTCTCTTGACAGTCGACAACATTTTCAACCGCATTCAAGATAATATAATCATAAAAAATGATACTCAAATATCAATATATGGTTTTGACAAATTCTCAAATCTTCTTTTACTCGGTCAACTGGAATCAGAAATTGAGAAATTCTCCTCAGGATATTTCAAAAACGAACAAATAAAAGACATCGTCCTTTTCGAAAAAAGTGAATTTATTCTATTCTCTTTCGACGAGAAGACAAAAAAGTTCGAAAAAATTTGCAGAGAAAAAATAGGCGAAAATCCGAAAATCGTAGACGTGGATAAAGACGGAGTAGACGAAATGATCTACAACTCAAGATATGGCCAGCAGATGAAAGTTTACAGGAAATACAAAAATAAATTTCAAACCAAAAAAATTGAAGGAGGACTTATCCAATATTGTGCTCAAGGTTTGACTTTTGGGCATACGGAAAAAGGCTTGCAGCAGTTTAAATTTGAAAAAAAGACCAAAATTCTTGAAAAAACTGAAAAAATCAAAAAGGATTTCAAGTCTCTTTATCCTGAAATAAAATATGAAAGAAGCGAAAAAGAGAAATTATTGAAAAACAGTTTGGACATCGGGTCTTTGTATCAAATTGACAAAACAACTGGCCAAGCCAGATTTGCTCTTCCGGGGACGGATTTTCAAAACATTGAATTCTTCCTCAACTACGACGGTGGATCGGACAAAGAGGACCTTCTAGGAAAAGGATGGTCCATCGAAGAAAATAAAATCGCCCTAATTTACGGCCCGAGTATACACCAAGAAGTGAAATACTATTTAGTTTTGAAAAGCGTCCATTTGGAAATGAAGAAAAACGAAAAAGGATTCACCGTGGAGGGGTTCGAGGTGAAGTTCAGGGATGGCGTTTGGGAAGTCCAGATAGACGAGACGACATGGATTTTTGGAGGTGTCGTCTACAAAAACAAATGGCTTAACTGGTACGGCTCCGGTGACGACATCAAAAACCGATTGTTTCTCCCATCAGAATATTTTTTGTCAAAAATCAAATATAAAAATCATACAGTCAATTATGAATACGAGAATGGTCAGATCAGGGCGATTTACGACCATAAAGAAAGACTCGATTTTTTTACGAGACGGTTTTGACAAAATATAAAATCGAAGGAGTCGGTTATAAAGAAGAAATCGGTTTTCACTATAATTTTATAAGTGGGAAACGCTTTTTAACCGGTCTATCGCAGAGGGGCGAAACCTTTTTAAAATTTGAATACGAAAATGGAAGAATGGCGAAAATAAAACTGAAGATGTCTCCATCGAATATGAATACGGGATGAGCCCCGTCTACGATAAAGTCGTCAACTTTCCAAAAGAAAATTTTCAATCTTTCGACTTAAATGATCTTCTCGCCATCAGCTACAACGAGGGAAATAAAACGTTCTTGAAAATCTACGACGGAAGGATGGAAGAACTCAAAAACTTAGAAATAAATGAAATATAAAAGATATTTTAAACATAAAAAATTTATTATACTTGATCTTTG
The DNA here is from genome assembly GCA_014119065.1 of Orius insidiosus. Lineage (NCBI taxonomy): Eukaryota > Metazoa > Arthropoda > Insecta > Hemiptera > Anthocoridae > Orius > Orius insidiosus. The sequence continues at coordinate 17,343 of JACGAQ010000886.1, read as the reverse complement.
ATTCTGGACGTGTGGAAAGTTTAAAAAAGGACCTAAACTTCGAATCTGTATCTTTCCAGTTTCCGAAAAACACAACTTTCTTCCCCGCCTCAGACTTCGTAGTTTTCCATGGAAAGGACGTAGGTGTCATTCAAAACTTCCAAGTCACCAATCTTTTCCCGGCGAACAGCACATTTTCTGTTTTCGATCAAACCTTTGCATTCTACGATGGACAAAATGTCAATTTGGCCTTTAAAAAGGAGAAATGGATAATAAAGAAGATCAAATACTTACCAGGATTCTGGGAAGATATTGAGAAGACAGTAGGGTTATTTAATTTCAGCAACGATTTCAGCATTCAAATTTTAAATTTATTTAAAAATAACTCTTTGCAATTATACGCGAACATGATCGTCATGACAAAGTGGTTTTTTGAAAACCCACATTTTAAAACATTCTTTAAAATTATTTTGCTGGATGAAAACTACGAGATTTACAAAGAAGAAAGCATAACGATGACACAAGACAGCGTTGAGGATTTCGTCAAAGACACCGAGTACGACGGAATGCTTTTAAAAATGATCTACGAATACAAAAATGGACGTTTGTCCCACAAAGTGGTCGATTTTGAAGGAGAAGCGAAAGATGCTTTGAACTTGGGAAGAAAAGAATTAGAGGAGCAAGTAAAAATAAACATGGAGAATATATTAAAAGAAATAAACGATCTTAAGGTAAAAGCATATAATAAGATCGACCAAGAAGCTTCAGTTTACTACAATAAAATAAACTCCAGAAAAGATTTGGTTGACATTAAAGTTCGAGAAGAACGTCTTAAGGTGATGGAAAACTTAAATAAACTAGAAAACATCAAATTTCAAGAATTGGAGTCCATGAAAAACAGTAAATTCCAAGAATATGAGAAGACGGAAAAAGAAATATGTAAAAATTTGACCAACGTTATCCCAAATGACTACTTCATGTTGGATCGTGGAAGATACCATTTTCATCTGTACGACAACGAGATTACAAGCGGATATAGAAAGATAGTGTACTCTGGAAACACTTTTCATATCGAAAGTCTTCAAGATTATAAAAAGAATCTAATTTTGGATGATAACTGCTCATTAAAATTGGAAGAAACCTATCATATATTATGCAGAAACTTCAGTTTTGATTTGAAGGAAAAAGATTTAGGGAGGATAGTGAACGGTTATCCTTTTTTCATCGCAGTACCTGACGTTTTGGTCCTTTTTTATAAAAATCTAAACCCAAAAATTGAGAGACTAAATGGAACTTTGTTGAGAAACAGCAAGTTTTTGATTACGGAAGAGAACTTGGTGAAAGTGAGGCCGCAGTTTTTGAGATATTTAATGCCAGAGTATTTGATCAAAGAGGTGAAATTGATGTACGATGATCGGAAGATAGTAACCGGTTACGAGTACGATATGCCGACTCTTCAGTACGGTCGACTTGTTTTCGACAGCGTCACCGTAACTCCAGGAAATGATAAAAGAGATTCGGTTATATTAAAAACGATTCTGTGTACGACGGCGATGGAAATCGTCAACAAAGTCTTCATGTGCCGACCACTACGACTGTGAAGAAGGACGCGCGATATGACAAAACAGGACTTCTTGTGCTTTATGAGAAGGAGCTATCTGATGAGGAAATGTACTATTACGGATTTGAAGAATACGAAAATGATGAGCGTTTTGAATATGATGGTCGGCTGGTTAAAGGGTTTTCTTTTACTGGAACAAATTATTTGAAGGCTAAAATATTAAGGGGGATTTTCAAGCCGAAATATGTGGACGTCTATACTATCTCGGCGTGGATAAGAACCGAAGCAAATATCGGTGATAAAACGACCAATTTGCAAATCAACTACGGTCTTTATGGTTCACTAGGAGAAGTCCTTTTTGAACGAAATGGATGGTATTACGTCAAAGCGGTTTTCGATATGGCTGAAGCTCAGAGCGTGAATGAAATGTTGGGTCGAACGTCGGAGAGTCTTGAAATCAAAATTGTCGACTGCGACGTCGATCATATAAAATATTCGCCCGAGAAGTCGTCGATGGAAGTGAAAGTTTACGACGAGGAAGGTCGAGTTAAAGAGACAATCGACTCTTCGGGTCTCGTCAGAAAATTCGTTTACAGAAACGGTCGGAAATCCGCGGAAGTCGACGAGTACGGAGAAGTCTCAGTTTTTCAACTCGAAGGTAACCGGGCGAATTTTGAAATGGCTGGAAGAGGACGTTTTGAAGAGTTTTCTATATCTAGTTTCGGCAAAACCGTAGCCGTCGATGACCCTACGTGGTCGATTTCCCCTGCAAAAATAACACACTTAAATGAAGATGTCAGCGTTCTAAAAGTATACGCGGAGTCGGAAGAGTTCGGCGTGAGCTTCGAGTTCGGCTTAGAGCCGCAGTCCGAAATCGCTCTCGGCGAGATAAAAATCCATCAAAAGAACATAACGGTGGGCCGTTCTTCCTATGACATCATAAGCAACTCTATCTCATTGGTTAAAATAAAAAATAAAATATTCTTGTTCTCTGGAGGACAAGTTCTTTTCGAAAGCGTTCTGAACGTCAGTCTCGAAATCGAATTTAAAGGTGTCGGCTTTATAGAAAATCTTTTCGTTTTCGAAAATCCGAGTATAAGGCTAAGACATTATGACGCTTTGAAGAATAAAATTCAGGATATTAAACTCAGGGACGAAAATACGGCAGTAGTTATAGAATATTTATACGACAAGATAGGCAGGAATGATATCGTTACATCGCCGTATGTCGTCCGGAGCGATAGCCTTTTTCAATACCACGAGGATTTCGTCCTTAATAAAAATCCCTGGGAGGAAGGCTCAGTTTGGGAAAAGGGTAAAATCGTCGGTGTACCCGCGGAAGACGGATTTATGAGAATCGAATACAAAAACGATCCTCTTAATAGAAAAGAAGTCGTTCAACTCCCGGGGAATTTGACGAAGCGTTTTATCTACGATAGGAAGAATGCGATTTTAAATGTACTTTTCCCATCTGGCTTTTATTTTGTGAGCGAAATTAAAGGTGAGCTTGAAAAAACGAAAGTTTACGACCTATCGGACAACTGGAGGGCGACTTACATAAAAGACAAATACGGCAAAGGAACTTTGAGTACTTACGAGTACGAAGGGAAACGAGTGACGCAGATACTTCCTCCCCTCTATCACGAAAACGTAGGAACTCTCCGGAGACTGAAACGCGGAAGGATGACGGAAAAGGAGAAGGCGCTCAAGAGGAAGATCGGCGTGAATATGAAGTACGACGAAAAGGGACGTCTCGTCGAAAAGACAAGCCCTGACGCGGGGAAGACACGCTACGTCTACGAAGGCGACAAATTGAAGTACATCCTCCATCCGAATTCTGTGACTTTCTTCCAATACGACTCGGGAAGACTAAAAAACGTTGGGTACTCAAAAAGCGGCGTGATCGACTTGTCTGAAAACAATACTGTTTTATATCAGACATTTAATTACGGCCTGAAAGAGAAGAATCCTCTCCTCAAAGATAACGTCTTCAGGAAAATAACGTACGACCAAACAACGATTGTTGAAGAAATGATCGACACCAAAGATATGCTCAAAAAGAGAATCATCTTCCCATCATCATTAGCGATCGAAATGACGAAAAGAGTAAATGGAAATCGCTTGTCTATGGAATATCCAATTCTTATCAACGGAAAAAAGCTTAAGGTTGATTACGTCTATGATAGAACGGGACATATTTCGAATATTAACGGCGATGGGATAAACGTGACTTTCACTTATGACGATATGAACCGTCTTTCTTGGGAGAACTTCAATGGAAGAGCACGCCGCTACAGATTTAGCCCCGCCGGATTTTTGACGGAAATCAGCGACGACCTAATGAAAGAAGAGATTTTCTACGATGGCAGTTTTACCGGTTTGAAATTCGACGAAGGGATCGTTCACAAATTGAAATTCGAAAATCGATGGATTGAACAAACAGAGGAGGACGAATGCTTTGAAATATTCAAAGCGAATGGCTACATCAGTGGAGAGGCTCAGTCGAAAGTTTTCTATTCTGAAATCGACCTGGATGTGCCGGAAGATTGTCCGAGTGTCCTTCAAAAGCGTTTCCCCGTTTCCTACGGTCACGTTTACGACTACGGGAAAAACGACGAGTTGGTCAAAGCCAAGTTTTATATCGAACGTTTAGAACCACCGCTTTCTTTGGAGACTTTCAAAGCGCATAATTTCACAGAGGAGACGTGGAAGGGACTCGTCAAGTTCGGCTTCATAGTGGAAGATAGAGAGCTTTCGAAAGCAACTTGGGGAAGAAAAGGGAAATCGATAGTGAATGAGAGTGTTTTTAAAAAGTCCAAGCATAAACGGAGGGTTGTAGAAAAAGCGATTTTGGCGTACGTCGCAGGAAAAGAGATAAAGCCCGAAACAGAATCTTTTCAAGTGCTTCAAGAAATCGCCGGCCAATCGATCGAGGATATCTTACACGAAAAATTTATCAAAATTTTCCAAAATCAAGATACGAAAAAAGGGGTTGCGTTACTGAGGGAGAGTTTTGGAACCGAACTCGGAAAAGCGGAGTTCGACGTCGATTATTATGCTTTCGATCCAAACGGAAATCACCGTCGCTTCTACAACGGGATCGACCGATACGAGCTTGTGTATACACAGGACACAAATAAAGTCGACTATTTGATAAACCGAAGGAAAAAGTATGCTTTCGGACATGATGAAAGAGGAAACGTGGTAAAAGCTGAGCACAAAAAAATTCAGAAGATGAAGTACAACCCAGTAACCAATCTTGTCAACGAGATAGAAATGGAAGATTCTACTAAAATATTCTTCAGTTACGACTCTGATGGAGAAAGGGTCAAGAAGAGTGTCTACAAAAATGGATCTTTGGTAACAAACGTCTTTTATTTCAGAGATGAAGACGGTAAAGTTTTATTAGAAAGGAAGGAGTCTTACCCAGGAGATGTAACACTGACTACTTATGTTTATGGCAATAGAGGGTTAATAGCATTTTATAGAAAGGACGAACTATATCAGGTTATATCGGACCATGAAGGTTCGATAAGGTTAATCGTTAAAGATGAAAAAGTGGTTGCAGCATTTGACTATCTCCCATACGGAAATTTAATGAGAGAGGCAGTTTTTGACGAGGACGGTGTAATATTTTATCGATTCACAGGTCAAGAATACGATCCGGAAACAGGACTTTACAATTACCACGCTCGTCTTTACGACCCTACGATCGGACGATTTTATCAAATAGATCCAAAATGGCAATCGTTTTCCCCGTACAAGTACGCTGGGAATTCGCCGGTGACGATGGTAGACCCGGACGGGGAGTTCTTTGGGATTCTGATCGCTGTCGCTATCGCTGGAGCAGCCGGTTCCTACTTGGCAGCAGCTGCCAAGAACAACAAATGGAATCCAAAAGACTGGGATTGGAAAAGCAAAGAAACTTGGACGGCTATCGGAAATGGATTTGTTACAGGGGCAATCTACCTATCTCATTTGCAAAGGGAGTCGCCGTTTTTAAGGCTGCAGGTGTATCGACAAAGATCGCCGCTACTGTCGTCGCGAGCATGACTGGAGAAAACGCTCTCAACAAATTAAAAGGGAACGTCAATTGGGACTTCTCTAGTCCTTCAACGTATTGGGAGATATTCCAAGTCATTTCGATCTCTTCCAAAGAGACCAAAGACACCCTAGAGAATTTAGACTTTAGGACAAAATTGAGCCCGCAATCGCTTTTAAAAAAAACAGCGAAGCGTTTAGCTAAAACTATCATAGAAATATCAAAGGACGCTACAGGCGAGAGCGAATTACTACCAATGATAGAAAAATTCCTTGAATCCGACGTTTCAGAAAAAAAAGCCATGTTGAAATCCTTTCGAGACAAAGCGCCATTTATACTCCTGCACACTTTCCTTTCTAACAGCGAACATGTGGATAAATCTGCAGGCGAAAATTATTTCAGATCATTGATAAAAAGGAGCAAAGATGCATCGGTTACCTATGAAGAAGTTAAATCTAAATTAGAAGAATTTAAAAAATCAGATGAATACGCTTACATACAAAAAGCAATCAAGTCGTTGATGAATGAACGAGAAAAAAGAGAGGCAGATGACATACTGTTGACATCTCATGACAACGTCACTGTCATCGCTGGACACGGTGATCTCTTCTACATCAATCAAGGATCTCATGATGTACGTAAACCTCTCGAGGAAGGACTCAGTTATATAAAACAAGTTCACAAAGAGAAAGACAGAGCTTTGGTTGCAGATTTGACCGAATTGCTGAAGAACGAAATCGAAAAACGAATAAACGACTTCAAAAATGAAGAAGACGGTTTCGTCATAATCGATGACAGGTACAAACTTCTTACTAGGTTAACCCTCGACGTGTTGAAACCTGTTGTGGGAGATTCTCTTGCTATAAAAGAAAACATGAACGAATTCGTCAGAAAATTACTTGAAGAAAACAATTACCAGAAAATACTTAGTGAAATTCAAAATCCAACAGAATTCATAGAGGAGGAACCCGAAGAAAAAAATACTGACAGCATAGTTCTCTCCACATACTGCGAGCCATTTATCCCAGGGAGGATGACGGACGAAACATGGGTGGAAGAGCTTGAAGGAACAGGAACAGATTTGGACCCCGTTTTCCCTTCAGACTTAAACGGGACACTTCTCCTAGCAAACGTCCTACTCTCAAAAAAACAAAAAAAGCACAAATTTCGAAAATCAAATATATCTAAACAGGAAAACGCAATGCTCACTACATACGCCATCATAGAAGCCTTTGAAATGCAATATCCCAATATATTTTTGGATTTTTACGAACTTCAAAAGCCCATGGAAAACTCAATCATTAACATGAGAATCGAGGAAATCTCGCCATTGATTAAATCTCGCATTAACGAGTCCGATCTTGAAATCTACAAAGAAAACGAAGTTTTTTGAAAGCCGATTGAACGAAATATTCTTTAAAAATTGCCAAAGGCTTATCGGCTACGAAAAAATGGACAAGCCTCATTTCAAAAATTTAGCCAACCAGACTCATCCAAAAAGCTGCGAAAAACTGGCAGCTATTTATTCAGATGGTGCGAAAATTGAAAAAATTGACTGTAACAACTCTTCGATTTCTGGCACAACTCAGGCAATTATATTCAAACCATAATTTGAGAAAATTCGACAATTTTTAACCTTTAAGGTCAGGACTTACGTAGAGTTTGCCACATTCTTATCAGTATGAATACATTCATAAAAATGGTAAATTTTCCATTAAGTTATAAAAAAAAACCTAATGGTGAAAGTGAAAAAATTCTATTTATTTATAGGCCTCAATTATTATTATTTATGATTTTGCAGTAAATTACATTAAAAAATAAATAACAATAACCATTTGTAGACATATACTTAAAAAAATTAATATAAACACTGGAATTAAGTTTAATTTTATTCATTTGCCTTCAAAGTGAAACGAAACCTTATAAATAATGATTCTTCCAAAAAAGTCGGTGGTTGAATCGAAATTGAATATAAAATTTTTTCCTTTAAAACTCGAGGGAAGTTTGAAAGTTTGATTGGCGTTTGAATCGTCCGGGAAAAACTGTTCACTTTCACTTTCGCAGTCGACGTTTTTAAAGGAGCAAACTTTACCAGCGAATCCGCCTTGGAATTGGATGTCGAATCCATTGATCACCATTGGCTCCTTCAACGCGATCTTCAGCCATTGAGCTTTACCCTAGAAAAAGAAGACAAAATAAAATAATTTATACAATTTTAGGTAGATTTCTTTTCTTCAAAAATCTACCTATTGTAATGTACCAAGTAGTCGCAGATTCAAAAATTTTCTATACGTTTTTCGTTTCATACCTCCTGGACCCCAAAACCATCCTCAGTTGAAAAGTTTATATATATATATATATATATTAGCACGATAACTGGAGCAATTTTAATGTGAGGGTGACGATATCCGGTATTTAGAGCTTTTATCTCAATAGCTCGGACGAGTTCGTTAATGGCTGAAATCGGACCAGCGATTCACCTACTTTACTTAGGGCTTAAAAGACAAAATTGGCATTTTCTATTGAAATCCTAGTCCTTTTGCAAAAAAAAAAACTTTAAGACCTCTGCGAGGGCGTGTAAAAAATTAATTAAAGCAGGTTTGGACGAGCCAGGCGCAAAATATTGAACTAGCTAAACTTTAAAAAAAATTTGAATTTATACCGGGAAATTATTAAATATTTTATTAATAAAATTATCAGATGTTTTTCTAGGGGCTCAGTGGCGCAATTTTTCTTATATCATCATTTTTATAACATAATTATATATTTTGTGTTTATACTTTTTAATTTTAATCATGAAAAGAAATCTACCTTTTAGTCCCTGCTACCGCAGGGTCATTATTTTCTACATTAGATTTATTCACAGTCGTTGCATTGTCAGCAAAACAATCATTAAATCTTCAGCTAAACGGTCAATTAGGTCTTCAGGTAAACAGAAGCTATACTGTCAGCTAAAAGTCGTTAAACCTTCAGGTGAAAGAAGTGTAATTGTCAGCAAAACAGTCCTTAGATCTTAGCTGAATTGGAATCAGGTCTCCAGGTAAACAGAAGAGGAATTGTCAGCAGAACAGTCGTTAGATCTTCAGTTGACAGATGTGTAATTATCTGCAAAAGAGTCCTTAGATCTTCAGCAAAACAGTCATTTAGGTCTTCAGGTAAACAGAAGCTATACTGTCAGCTAAAAGTCCTTAGAACTTCAGTTGACAGAAGTGAGATTGTCAGCAAAACAGTCCTTAGATCTTAGCTGAATTGGAATCAGGTCTTCAGGTAAACTGAAGAGTAATTGTCAGCAGAACAGTCAATAGATCTTCAGTTGACAGATGTGTAATTGTCAGCAAAACAGTCCTTAGATCATTAGTTAAAATGTTCTTCAGGAAAACAGGAGTTATATTGTCAGCTAAAAGTCATTTGATCTTCAATTGACGGAAGTGTAATTATCAGCAAAATGAGTCCTTAGATCTTCAGCTAAACAGTCAAATAGGTCTTCAGGTAAACAGAAGCTATACTGTCAGCTAAAAGTCGTTATACCTTCAGTTGACAGAAGTGTAATTGTCAGCAAAACAGTCCTTAGATCTTAGCTGAATTGGAATCAGGTCCCCAGGTAAACAGAAGAGGAATTGTCAGCAGAACAGTCGTTAGATCTTAGCTGAATTGGAATCAGGTCCCCAGGTAAACAGAAGAGGAATTGTCAGCAAAACAGTCCTTAGATCTTAGCTGCATTGGAATCAGGTCTTCAGGTAAACAGAAGAGTAATTGTCAGCAGAACAATCGTTAGATCTTCAGTTGACAGATGTGTAATTGTCAGCAAAACAGTCCTTAGATCTTTAGCTAAAAAGTCCTTCAGGAAAACAGGAATTATATTATCAGCTAAAAGTTGTTTGATCTTCAATTGATGGAAGTGTAATTATCAGCAAAAGAGTCCTTAGATCTTCAGCTAAACAGTCAATTAGGTCTTCAGGTAAACAGAAGCTATACTGTCAGCTAAAAGTCGTTAGACCTTCAGTTGACAGAAGTGTAATTGTCAGCAAAACAGTCCTTAGATCTTAGCTGCATTGGAATCAGGTCTTCAGATAAACAGAAGAGTAATTGTCAGCAGAACAGTCGTTAGATCTTTAGCTAAAAAGTCCTTCAGGAAAACAGAAGTTATATTGTCAGCTAAAATATTTGATCTTCAATTGACGGAAGTGTAATTGTCAGCAAAACAGTTGTTAGATCTTCACCTAAACAGTCAATTAGGTCTTCTGGAAAACAGAAGTTATATCGTCAGCTAATAGTCGTTTGATCTTGAGTTAGTTATGTCTTAAAGCTTGTTTAGTGAGGTAATTAAAACACTAATCATGACGGTCACGATTCTCTTCAGTCGGAATAGATTATAGGGTAAACAGGGAGAATTATATGCTCCATGAGGGCCTTTTTTGTAAAGTGAAGTGATAAGTTACCTTTTTAAAGCTTAAAAGAGTGAAGAAAATACCAGTCTGGAGATGGCTCCGACGGGAAGTTCCTTAAAGAGAAGTAACAATATAGGAGGGGAAAGTATAACGGTGGGGGGAAGTATAAGGGAGGGGAAGTATAACGGAGGGGGATTTGTTTTTTTTTTTTTGGAAATTTTTCCAGTTTTTTTTTTTTTTTTCAAAAAATTTTCAAAGTTTTTTATTGAAATATTATATTTCTTTTTTTGAAAAATTTTTAAGTTTTTTTTTTTTTTTGAAAATTTTTCTTGGTATCAAGGTAGAAATAATGAGATTTTTGCCCAAGAGAGGTCCCTATCGTAAGGCGTGGAAGTATGAAATTTCTCCCTACTGAATTGAATTAATGTAAAAAAATTTATTTTACACCAAAAATTCTTAAAAAAATAGAAGGAATATTAGTTCTAACACCGGATAAGTCATTTTTAAGACGAGAATATATCTATAAAATTTCATATTTTCGTCATAAAAACGTTTCGTCATAATCTCGTCATAAAATCGAGGAGAAAAGAGAAGGATTTTTAAAATTTCGCCATAATATAACTAACGGATAACTCGTCAAAATCAATTATGAAGAATTAAAATACTTCGCCATAAAAGCAAATTGTCATAAATTCGTCATAGGACAAATCGTCATCATATGGCAGAAATGGTTTGGTCCCGATTCAGCGCCTCCCAGTTCGGCGCCTGATGAGAATATTACCTGTTCAGACCTTTTTGAGTCCCAGATTAGCGCCCGTAGGATTAATGACATTAAATAAAAACAAATTTTTTCCCACTTCGGCGCCTCCTACTAGGAAGGATGTTTTCATTTTTATCAATAGTGTACGAAATAAAGATTTAAAATGGAATATTCAGTAACGTCAAAAATTGACTGCGAAATGGCAGTCATAAAGTCGATTGAGGGAGTTTATCTTACTTTCATGACGAAGAATTTTCTTCTTTTAACGACTACTTTAACGAAAAACGAATGTGGAACTGTTAGAACGGGCGGCGACGAATTGACTCCCAAACCCTAATCCTCTGTACAAAATGACTCCCGTATAGTTTTGCAAAATGACTCCCAAATGTCAAAATGACTCCCGTGTATTTTTCCAATTGTCAAATTGACTCCCTTATCAACTTAATTATCAAGGTCAAATTTACTACATATAAATCAAATCAAATCAAAAAATCTTTATTCAGTGTCATATACACGTCATATAGCGAGAGAGAGAAAAATAATAAATGAAACAAGGCATACATAATAAAATAAAGATAAATATAAATCCATAAAAAAAAAAAAAAACTCTCTGTTCCCTGAGCAATTTAAACATATTAATTTTTGTTAATTATAGCAAGCTTGTTAGACACTAATTTAATGTAAGAATAGATCGATATTTCTTTATTTTCAAATTTGGAAATTATTTTTGTTAACCAAATTTCTTTTTTTTAACATCAGAACGTCTTAAATCTTTTTTGGTACTACTCGATGCAATTTTCGCACGAATGTCGATTTGCAATTTCTTTTTCTTCGAAAAATAAAAAAATGTTTGGTTTTACCCCGTTGAAATTTGTTCTAAAATGTGCGTGAAACGACTCACAAGAGTTAGTCGTTCTGTTGTGGGTGGAACGGCTCGCCCAAAAAGACGGGACAAATTTAGAATCATTGCCGATATAAACGTCAGACAAGTAGTCTGCATATTGATTGACTCGGTCGTCTGTTGGCATATTAGAGATGAGTTCTACGAAGCCGTCCCCGACTTCACTGGGCTGGAGATATGGCAACCCAAAAGACCAGCGAAGCCACTGTCCAATTTCACTGTCGTCATCTTTGTAGTCGTTCACTAATCCGAGGCTCTGAATCTTACGGAACCACGACTGGGCCAAGTGAAACTTGCAACCTATCAACGTCGCATGCGGCCAAATCACTCGTGCTGCCTCAATGATCGCCACCTCAAATCAGTTGTGCATGTATTGGGAGCCCATGCCTTACCGCTGACTTCCGCGCAATGTTTTGTAATTAAATGAAAGCATGTTTTATATGTAGCCAGCTCTTTGTTGGGCAGAAGACAGAATACAAGTGGCAAATATTGGCCATTTTTGTGTCCATGTACCGTAAATAGTTGATAAAAGAAAGGGGGACAAGTGTCGAACGTCCCGTCCACCAGTACATCTTCGCAAGAAACGAGACAATCTATTTTCTTTGGAAGAAAATATAATCATTTTTGACTCTTCGTCCAATTCCAAAACGAATTCATGATTGCTAGAGTCAGTGGTGCTCATTTTTCGAAGGCATTCGAAATTGTCTGCCATCGATTTAGGGAGTGGCGGGAATTGTTTTTTTTTTGATAACATACGGCCCTTCGTAATTTTAGCACATTTTCAAAATTTAAATTTTCAGTAGATGTCTCACCAATCGCATTACGTACAACCTGCAAAATGGTTTAAATAGAAAAATTAATTGGCCAAAAGTTAGGACAAAAAATTGCCGCACGATTTTATTGGTTCCTAACGTTATTTTTTCCATTTCTAATATCAAACTGACGAAACTTGCAACTTTTCGCCTGATAAAACTGTGATAGTGAAAAATAACCCTTCTATTTTGTATACCTGCTTAGGATTAGTGAAGGATTTTAGACGGGAGTCAATTGGACAATTGATAAGAAATACACGGGAGTCAATTTGTACTTTTAGCAGGTACGAAAAAAAAATACCCGGATTAGCGGGAGTCAATTTGTGTACGCCCGTTAGAACATCCAACTGCTTGGAAGGTTGGCATTCGTGGATGAGGAAGAAGCTTCCAAATGTCACGCCAAACTTGGGAGACCTCATAGGTCTCCTTAAAAAAGAAGCAGCCGTCGTTGAATTTAATATTATTAGAAATGAGCACCATATCGACATTAAAAGAAAGAGGACAAAGGATCAAATCGTCGACGAAAAAATTAATAAAATAGTAGACAATTTTGAAAAAAATATAATTTGTATTGACAAAGCATTAAGTTCATTAGCTATACTCAGCAAACTGAATTAATGACATATATGAAAGTGTAAAAATATAATAAAATGTTCCTATTCTGTTTTTTTTTCTTCCATTTTTATGTCACGCGCTGAAGTGGGACTGCTAGAATAATAGGGCGCTGAACTGGGACTTTTAACCCTTGGGCGCCGAACTGGGAGGCGCTGAATCGGGACCACACCGGCAGAAATGAAGTTCATGTCCCCTTCAGTTTCCCTGAATTGAACAAAATCCTGCACTGTTTCCTCCATTTTATGACGAGAATATATCTATAAAATTACGTATTTTCGTCATAAAAACGTTTCGTCATAATCTCGTCATAAAAATGGAGGAGAAAAGAGAAGGATTTTTAACAATTCGTCATAATAGAACTAACGGACAACTCGTAAAATTCAATTATAAAGAAAAATACTTCAAGCAACTTGTCATAGGAAAAATCGTCACCATATGGCAGAAATGAAGTCCCCCTCAGTTTCTCTGAATTGAACAGAATCCTGCACTGTTTCCTCCATTTTATGACGAGATGTGATATTATGACGAGAAGTCTTTATGACGAAAGTTCGACGGCGACAAAACTTGAAAAGAGGGGATAAATTCTCCTGCTTATTCAAGTGAAAAACCAACATCGGTTTCACACGCTTCTCAAAAACACGAAATCATCATCTCCTAACGGAATATCCGATGATCCTCTCTCTTATAAAGTCTTTATAATTTCGAAATAACGAAGATTCTTTCGAAAATGTCAGAAGTCTTATAAATCAAAGGGCGTAAATTACACATACACGCTTTTAAAACGGTTGATGACTTCTCGCGAAGGACATTCGTCATCCGCTTTAAATCTTCATTTTTTTTCACGCCTTTTCTACCTTTTCATTTTTTCTTATAACTGGACAAGTCAAAAATAGAACTTAGGGTTTTTGTTTTCAAACAGATGCTGCCAATTATTCATTTCTATTAATAAGGGTTATGAATGTAAAGCGATAAAGATGAACGAAATATTTTTGAATGAAAAATCGCCCTGAAACCTGAAGCTTTTTTTTTTTAGTTTAAAAGATGTGGGTATCTAAATTGGTCTACGTAATTGTGAATGTCCGGCTTCATAAATATCGATTGTCCTACCCTCGTCTTTTTTTCAAGAAAATGTGGATCAGGGTGAGAAACTGACCGGTTTACGACATGAATTTTCAAAATGGCGTCTGAAAAAACGTGTTCCGTCGGCGTCTATTGTATCGCCATATCGAGATATTGCGGAAAAGTACGGTTAAAGAATTCCAATTACGTTTTCGATTGGAGACATTTGTCCAATTTAAAAAAAAAGGTTTTACTTCGATTTAAAAAACGTGTCTATTTCGGATCCCGTGTCCAAGTTTTTCACCGTTAAAACACTTCCTCCTCTTCCCACGCGACTTTAGGACTTATCAATCATGCCCTTGTTTTCTGTCCTACCCGTTACAAGATTTATAGTGTTTAACATTTGTATACTATTTTAAAAACGGCGTTGAAAACGAATTTTTTATCTTATCTTTGTATTTTTCGAACCATTCTTCACTCCTGTTACATAAACAAAGTTTTGCGACTTTTTGGCCCCCTGCGTATTTCTTGACTTGCTAGAAGGATTTATTTCCAAAAAAGTTCGAATAAAACAAGTTTAAAACGCGATGAAATAAGAAAAACGCGTTAAACAGGGATAAAAATAGGTTAAACGGGGATTAAAACAGGTGAAAAGGGATAAAACGCGATAAAATAAGAAAAATGCGTTAAACAGGGATAAAGCGAGTGTTAAAAAAGGATTAGAATAGTTAAACGGGGATAAAAACAGATGAAAAGGGATAAAACGGAATAAAAAGAGAGAAAAAGCGTTAAAAAGGGATAAAACGAGAGTTAAAAGGGGATAAAAATAGGTTAAACGGGGATAAAAACAGGTGAAAAGGGATAAAACGGAATAAAACGAGAAAGAAAAAGCGTTAAAAAGGGATAAAACGTGATAAAATGGGGAACATGCGTGAAAAGGAATAATACGAGGGTTAAAAAGGGATAAAAATAGGTTAAACGGGGATAAAAACAGGTGAAAAGGGATAAAACGGAAAAAAAGCGTTAAAAAGGGATAAAAACGCGATAAAATGGGAAGGTGAGTTAAAATAAATAAAACGAGAGTTAAAAAGGGATAAAAATAGGTTAAACGGGGATAAAAACAGGTGAAAGGGATAAAACGGAATAAAAAGGGAGAAGAAAAGGGATAAAACGCGGTAAAATTCGTTAAACAGGAACAAAAACGAGAGTTAAAAAGGGATAAAAATAGGTTAAACGGGGATAAAAAAGGAAAGGGATAAAACGGAAAAAAAAAAAGGGTTAAAAAGGGATAAAACGCGATAAAATGGGAAGGTGCGTTAAAATAAATAAAACGAGAGTTAAAAAGGGATAAAAATAGGTTAAACGGGGATAAAAACAGGTGAAAAGGGATAAAACGGTGTAAAAAGAGAGAAAAACGGGGAAAACGCGATAAAATGCGTTAAACAGGAATAAAACGAAAGTTAAAAAGGGAAAAATAGGTTAAACGGGGATAAAAACAGGTGAAAAGGGATAAAGCGTATAAAAAGAGAGAAAACAGGGATAAAACGCGATAAAATGCTTTAAACTGGAATAAAACGAGAGTTAAAAAGGGATAAAAATAGGTTAAACGGGGATAAAAACAGGTGAAAAGGGATAAAACAGTAAAAAAGAGAGAAAAACAGGGATAAAACGCGATAAAATGCGTTAATAGGAATAAAACGAGAGTTAAAAAGGATAAGAATAGGTTAAACGGGGATAAAAATAGGTTAAAAGGGATAAAACCAAGTAAAAATAGGGAAAAAAGGGATAAAACGCGATAAAATGGGAAGATGCTTTAAAAGGAATAAAACGAAAGTTAAAAAGGGAAAAATAGGTTAAACGGGATAAAAACAGGTGAAAAGGGAAAAAACTAAGTAAAAAGAGAGAAAAAAGCGTTAAAAAGGGATAAAACGCGATAAGCGTGAAAACGAATAAAACTAGAGTTAAAAAGGGATAAAAATAGGTTAAACGAGGAGAAAAACAAGAGAAAATGGATAAAACTGAATAAAAAGAGAGAAAAAATGCGTTAAAAAGGGATAAAACGGAATAAAAAGGTTTAAAAAGGGATAAAACGCGATAAAATGATAAGATATAAGGAATAAACGAAAGTTAAAAATGGATAAATTAGTTGAAAAGGTAAATTTAAAAAAAGGGCTTCTCGCAAAGGGAAGTCCTACAGAGAGGCCGAGACAGTCAAATCATCAAATAAAACCTTCGGTACCACTAGTAGTCGTTCTCTTCGTATAACAAAGGATTTCAAGCTACCTGAACATTCCCAAAATGCTTATTTAGACCCACTAGAAGTTATAAAAAAATATTTTCGCCGTAGAAAGGTAGCATTATGAGTTTTAAGCTTCGTTAATTCAAGAGCTTTAAAAAAATATAAACTTTTTTCAACAACAAAGAGGATAGCGTTGAGGGCAGTAGGACTAGAAGACCTTTTGAAAGAGGGTTGAAAAAAAAAAGGGTTCATGGGGGGAAAAAAAGTGGAGCTAAAAAATTCAGTAGAAGGCAGAACCATTGTGCACAAGGGATCTCTTTTTTCTCTCTCTACTACCTACACATCTAACTTCCTCATTTAAGATAGGAGATCTGTTTTAAAGGATAAGGATCTAAAGTTGTTATTTTTTTGTGGAAAATTTTTCTTTTTCTGAAAAGGGCCCTCATCGAATTATAAAAACCGCCCCTATGCCCTTTTCAAAAAAAAAGATGCCACTTCATTGTGCGATAGTCAGTGGTCAATTTTTCTGGAGTTTTCAATGATTTGTCAGAATTAGGGCATCAGGGTACATTATGAAGACTAGAAATATTGTTTCAAATATTCTCAATTGCCAGTTTTTCGACATGCCTTTTTCTCATGTTATTGAAGTTGCAATATACCTTTGTGCACCTAAAAGCTTTAGCAGTCCGGTTTTCTCCCCTTCTGTATTTCTTGTATCTAATCTAGCGTACTCCTCCCTTCTTTTATGCTCAAGGCGCACCTTGGATTTCCAATTCAGATCTTCAGGTAGACTTTTATTTATCCAATTCCGCATAAGGGGATTGAAACGTGTCTAGTTCACGCTGGGGACGAAAAGAATAAAGAATAAAAAAAAATTTTTTTAGTGCCGAATAGGGTAAATTTTTTTTTTTTAAATGATGATACTTTGGTAGACAACGAAGATGGCGCCTGACCACAGACCCACGAAATCAGGAGGCAAGGTCCTTG
>JACGAQ010000885.1:0-83103 GCA_014119065.1 Orius insidiosus | reverse complement strand
TGAATCGTGCGAAAATAAAACTGAGCATCCCATTGATGAAGCACTTCCTCAACACACAGTATATCAACTATTAAATCCGTGAACCGATTAAAATTAAAAGAACTGGAAGAAAATATTTTAAAGACGGTTCTGAATCCTGAAAACAGCAGATTGTTAAGACAAAAATAAAAGCCAAAGAGGAATGAAAATCTCGGTTGAAAAATTCAGGATGCCACCAGCACAAATGATCCTCTTGGGAAAGAAATCGGCTTTGTTTCGGTATCGACGACTGATAAAATAGATGAAACTTTACACGAAAATACTTTTAAGTTTAATATTTCAGAAAAAACGCAAAAGAGTCAATAAACGGCTTTGTCGAAATGAAAAGTGAAAGACCACCAGCACAAGTGCACCTTTAGAAAAGGGAAAAAGGAAGCTGAACTCAATGCTTTGGAAAATTGATGAAGCTTTGAGGACTTCACTGGAAGTAGTCCTTGGCCTTCTACTTCAGAAAAAAATCAAAATTTGGTCGGAAAAATTCGAAGAGGCCTCCAGCACAAGTTCACCCTCGGAAAAAAGGAAAAAGGAAGCTGGAATCCATGCTATGGACGATTGATGAAGCTTTGAGGACTTCACTGGACAGTACTCCTGGTACTACTACTGCTGAAAAAAGTCAAAATAAAAACTTGGTCGGAAAAATTTGTGAAGAAGCCTCCGGCACAAGTGCACCTACGGAAAAAGGAAGAAGGCTGGACTCAATGCTATGGGCCACTGATGAAAGCACCATTACTAGTCAACCTTTAGAAAAAGAAAGTGGCGTAAAACTTCCCTTCGACGACTGATAAAATTGCCGAGTCTTTTCACGAGAATAAATCTGGGTTTACTCGTTCAGGAATAACCGAAGGAAATCAAACTGAAGACGATTCAAATTGATGAGAGGGGACCAGCACAATCGGACCTCAGGAAACAGTAATCGGCATAGTTTTAATAGATTCGACAACACCGACGACTAATGAAGTTGAGACTTCCAGCTTTATTAATTCATCTCAACAGATACCTTCAAAAGAAGAAAATACTCAAATCTGCCACAATATTTCCGGTCAAAAAGTTTGTCACTTCAATAAAGAGGACGTTAATCAAAAACCTATGGAAAATGGTTCGGGAAAGGTTGACTCGAATCCAGCGTTTCGGGCGGAAACGAGTTCATCGCCGGCGTTTATGTCACCAAGCGGAAAGAGACGTCTTGGTCCGCAATTCTATCCGAACTCATTTTCCGTTCCCTATGTTTATTTACACCGCGTTATAAATCCTAGTCCGGAAAACCCACAGTTACGGATAGCTTTTAATATTCCGGTTTTGCAAATTCGGCCGAGTGCTTTGAAACCTGTGTGTTAGATTTAAAACTTGACATCGTTTTTGTAAAAATTATTTACCCTCTAAATTTTTTTAAACTGAAATGAAATTTCACTTTTTTCAAAGGAAAATTTTTCAAATTAATTTTTTATTAGTAAGCACATTTTTTTTTTCTTCGAATTCCATTTTATTTATTAATTTTTGTAAAATAAAAACTTTTTTATTACTTACAATTAAAATTTTTTACCCTTTTTTTGACCTCAGGGGGAAAATAATGAAAACATTGGGGAGGGGTCACACTGTTGCCATGATTTAAACTTGGTTTAAAAATACGAATTAGCTTCGATATCTGAAATATCCCTAGAAGTATAGGCATCGAGGAAGAAGTTATGGAGGGTTTTGCATTAATAAAGCCTTCTTCTGTGTATGCACAGATTCCCCTAAATTCTTTGCAAGTAAAAATAATGGTGATTACTTCTTTTCGCAGGTATCGATGAAGGGGGCGATGTTGCGGATGCGACGAAAGACACCCACGAACGCGCCAAGCGCAATTCAAAAGCACAGAAAAAGCGAAAAATTCGTTTCGAGCAATATGACGACGAAAGACGTCTCCGGCTGGCCTTCGTTGCAGGACATCATCGACGAAGTCCATAGAAATCTGACGCGTTGGAGGAAAGAGGAGATGATCGACAGCTGGCCTTACTACTACAATATCCACTTCGAGACTGAAACGACGACGGAAAAGCCATCAAAAGTTTGGCCCTCGTTACAAAACGAAGACTTTATGTCCAAATTTGTTCAGAAAAATCGATACGAGCTCTTTCAAACAGTCGATACTTGCGATCTCTATTCGAAAACCTGCAGCGACAAGCAAAAAGAAAGAACAGATTAAAAACAAAGAAAAAGTTCAAACTACAACAGAAACTTTACCTCTCAACAACCACACAAGGCACATAAAAAGACTTCACGTATGTATTCCTTCGCTCATTTTTAATAAGGGCCATTCGCGAACGGTTTTTTCTAATGTGCGAACCCACTTTTTTACCAAACATATCTGCATTAAACAGTTCCAAAACCGAATGGTTCCGCTTGACCCGAATTATGCTAAACCATCATATCTTTCATGCCTTGCTGGTTAAAAATCTAATCGTAAACTATCGTAGTCAGAAAAGATTTTTCTCCAGTATCATTGTGACCAAATTTTGGTAAGGATTGTTCCTCATTTATGTTTCTTGAAAGAATTATGAAATTATGATTACCTATGGACAAATAGGGTTAAAAAAATTCAGCATACATTTGATTCTGGATTCCCGCATCCATTTCCAACTCTATTGTAGGACTTCATTTTATGGGAAATGTGACGGAAAAAAAGCGTGGAATAGCTTTCAAACCATGCTTGGATTCTCGTTTAATTCGTTCTGCATATGCAGGCTGTATTCCAAAAAAGGTTCCCCTCAATTTGAATTTAACCAAAGAATTTTCAAAAGCGTTTAGTTTGGCCCTTTTTATTTATTTATTTTCATTGTTATTTTTATGAGGTCGATAGAGAAATATAATTTTATCACCTTCATTTCAGGAGCATCTGAAGGCTATTTCCGCGACGAAAGCGAGGTTGCATCACAGATGGCTTCAGAAAGAAAAATACAGAGCAAACTCCTTACCTAATTTTTTTTAAATTCAGAATTACAATTTTGTAAATATAAATAAATGTATGGAAGTGACTTTTAACAAAAAATTTCATGTAAAATTTTTTAAAGAACCGTTTTTAACCACAAATGTAAATATAAATTATATAATAGACCTAGTTAGGCCGTATTTTTTTCCGGTGTTCTTTTTATAGCTAATATAAACGGATCGTTAAATCCATCCTGAGCTGTAGTGGTTTTGTGTATGTGTCGTAAACCTACGAACATACATTGAGTTATGGGGACATTTTGCCGTTGAATGTCCTTGCCGGTAGTGTACTTATTGTGAACGACACATTATTTTGTTATTCCTCAACCCGGTACTCGCCCTCCGCCCGCCATCCAAACTCCCAACCTCCATAAATCTCGTCCTATCACCAATTCATATCTACACCCCATATTTTATAGACTAATATCATTTTTTACAGGTATTACCCTCTTCATTGTATATAATGCGTCAGAAAATTCAAGTCCCATTCGTCTTATAAACTTCTATTTAAAATAAACGGGATCTATAAATTTTAGTACTCCACCTGTTGAGCAACTAACATTGTGAAGATCAAAGGATGAAATTTCATTCGAAACCACTAACCCACATTTTTTTAAGTTTTGTACTTGAAGTTTGTAATATGAATTGGATTTTCCTTTAAATGTAAGCCTTTTTTTTTATAATTGATGGCTATTTGTATTAAAGAAAGTAATTCCTTAAATATTTTTATGATTAGAGTTTTTTAGGGTTTTATACGACGAAAGAGGTTTTTCGCTGCCATCTAAATTATGTGATTACTTTTTTCTTTAACGAGGTGAATTAAAGTAAAAATTTACTGAAAACACAGGGTGGAAAATTACATACGGGGTATGTGCCCCCTAGTTTTACTAAAAACGATTCAAAAAGAGTAAAAAGTTGAACAACCCACATTTTGGTCTAGTTTCTGAATATTTTGTGTTGGCAGCGTTCCTAAAAATCTTGCTAACTCCGATATTTTGCGCATGCGCAATCAGATTTGTAATCTATGCTCAAAATTTAGGGGGTTATTTAACTTTCGTCTCCGAAGAAATCTGCCGAACGCTATATATTCAGAAACAAGATCAAAAATAAGGGGGGCTGACATTTTATTTTTCTCTATCTTGATGTTGAACACTAGTAAGTTTCCACCCTGTCGCAATTTTATTAAATTAAAGGGTTTAAAGTTTAACGTATTTTTTTGTAAAACTATTTAAAAAAACACCAGGGAAGATTTTTTTTAAACAAGGAAATGAAACGAGGAAAACGCCTAATATTCACTACTTTCTAAACCTTAGGGAATTAGGGCACCAAAATTAGAGTCAAAAACAGTTAAATTACATGCTAAAAACGCTCAAATCGATGAGATTTAGGTTGTAACTCACCAGCCTCCGAAACAAAACCCTAACGAACCCTGAATTCTCAGAATAGCGCGTTCATTGGGTTTTTTCCCAATACTACTAAAAAAACAATCTGGCGGCCGTATTTATTTTCGATTGGTACTTCTTTTCAATTTTTTAAAATGTTTTTGTTGTATTACATATTATATAACATGTGTATCTTCTCGTGTTGAAATAATTTTTTCCCGCTCATCCCCGTCTGTTGTTGCAGCGATCAAAACTTTTTTCTTCGTTTTTAGTGTTATTAAGCCAGTTAGCCAATTGTATTGCACACTATCGGAGGTTGTGTGATAATAAAGGAAACGTGCATCTTCATGCATCTGCATTTAACATGCTTCATGTTAAATTTATTTCGTAATTTAGTTTCAAATTTGAATTTTTATAACTATTTATTGCTGCAAAGAAAATTTTGAGCGTATATCAGCCAATAATACATGTTGTTTCCCCCCTCCAGTTTGTATATTTTTTCCTTTTAGTGCGATTGAACAAAAACATTATTTTTTGAAATTATTATCATTCAAAGACTTTGTAAATATTATTGTCCTACGTATTGTAAAATATATTTATTACAAGAATGCGATTTTTTTTTTTTTTCTCTAAAGCCCGTATAAAAAATTATCTTTGACATGGCACACTGTATAAAATAAATTTCCATTTATTATTTATTTATATACATATATGTATACGGAGAGTAGGTAAGGGTACATTGATTTATTATTAAATAGTGAAGAAATGAGGTAGAGAGATTTAATTTCTAGGCTAAAAATGCGATTTACACTATTGTTGTTTTGGTTTAAAATAAATTTTCAGTTAGAGTAGGACGTTTCTATCGGTTAATTAACGTGAAACGAATCGAAAAGGAACTTTTAATTTCAGGTGAATTCCTGTCCCTTTTTGTCCTTCCGTAATTACAGTTTGACATTTGTAACCCTGGAACTAGCGAGGACGTCGAGGGAGGGAGAAAAGACGAGATTGTCAATTCCCCTTTGGCCCTTACTAGACGAAATAGAGAGGCGTGAAATCGTGTGGGTTAACTCTTTGAACGGCTAAGTGAGACATCGAAAGTCAAATTGAACTTGAAATTAGCAAAAGGTTTTTCCGAGTATTTCCGTTATTTCGTTAATGTGAGGTCGAAAGAATCGAATTCGAGAGGCCATTCACCAGCTTTCGCGTTCATCATATAACACTGCCATAAAACAGCTGTTTCTTGCGGACAGAGTTGGCTGTATTTAATGCCGACGGTGTAGAATTTCGATATGTGGCCATTTTTGAAAGAAAAAAATTACTAATTGTATGACTAATCTAGGAACTTGATGTTTGATCCTACTAAGCAGACGGTGAACTGAGATGCCATGTTGTCGTCTGTTAGTTACAGGCTATAACCGAGGATTAGGAGGATTGAGGCCTTTGCCGTCTTTCGTCATCTTAACCGATTGACTTGACTCCACCCAACATTATTAGCTTCCTCAACTCCTCCGCTCAACATCCCTTCATTCACCTCTTCTCCACAACTCCCTCAAAACTCAATGGAGAGTAAATATCACAATTGAAAATTGCTCTAATTAATAAATCAATATTCAATTTCATCAAGTTTTCATGATTGTGTTGCTCAAAGATAATTGATTTTGACGGTCTTCATTTTCTAAGCAGAAGTCGATCTAGAATTATTGTCTTTCTAGTCAAAAAAATGCACACGAACGATTTAGGGTCTATTGACCACTTTGGCCCGCTTATTCGGTTATGCAAGATTTTCGGTTTGATTCCTCAATTCGCAGGTAGTGAAGTTAAATTTTTACCTTTTATTTTGACGTCAATGATTTACGCCTTTTTCTGTATCATCTTCAATATCTACGACGTCTTTAATTATTTGATCAAATCCGACAGAACAGTCCCTCTCATACTTTCGAAAGTCGTTCAGCTCACTCCGATATTTTACATTTGCTTGGTTGGATAATAAAGAAGTCTAAATACATCAAATTCCTCCATTCGCTTATTATTTGGAACAAAATGAACGGTGTAAAACTGAGGTATCCTAATCAGCACACATTATACGGATCTTGCCTTTTTTATGCGAATTATTGATCAAACTAGTTCTCAGGAAGGGAGCGTACAATGCTGCTATTTCGTTATTCAACGCTCTACAGTTACTATCTCTATTTAATCTCGATGCAGTTTTGTACATTTTCGGAAATCGTTTTTTCCTCATTTGACAAAGTTGCAAATGATTTATCACCTACCGATATCTCCTCCGCTTACAATTTGATGTTTTTGCATAATAGACTTATTAAAATGGGAAAAACCTGCAATAAGCTTTAATGTTCAAATACTATTGGTTTTTTTCTTCTCATTAAACATCGTCTACACCTGTTTTTACGGATTGGATGCACTGTTGAACACCACAGAAGGCAGATACTTAAGTGCCTTCATGTACTTAATCAGGGCCTTTTATAGTGTTTCCATTATAATTTCCATCTGCCGCGTTTCCACCATCGCAAAATCAAGGTACGTGTGAGAGCATCGTATTAGATGATTAACGCCGTGAACCACATTTATTTTAGGCTCAGCATTTCAACGCCAAACTATTCAAAGAGATGAGATTAAATCGGAAATTATGTCAAGAAGTAAGAGGGAAAAATACTTTAAATTCCCATGTGCCAGAGGGAAGTTGGATTTTCTCTTCCGAAGACATATTTTTGGAAATTATTTCAAATATTTTACAAAATGTTTCCTTAAAGCGCATTTATACGTATTTAAAACATTTATTTAATTTAAACAGGGACTTCTGCTTTATGCCTCCATGAAGCCCGGAATCAATTTCACAGCTTGTGGATTCTTTACTCTTGACTATCCTCTTGACGTCCGTAAGTTTTGAAGTTGTTTTTTATTTTAAGTACACTAGTTTAGCTACCATCATTAAAAAACCGAGGGAGAGGGATTTTGCCAAGGCAGAGGCTTCGGCCATAATGCTATAGCTAACTGTTGCTTCTGTGAAAAATCCAGAAAAAAAATCAAGGACTGATCTTTTCATGACCAATTCGACATTAACATCCCATGAATCTAAAACATCCTCTGTACCAACCTAACATTTACGTTTGACATGACAATGATTAATCAGCTACTGAGTTCTTTCGACCTCATTTTGATCTATAATTAGCGCCATTTTGTCCAAATCAAATATCTACAAAAAAAATATATATTTTATAAAGTCATGTATAAACTTCAATTTTTTTTTTACTTTCCACTAATGATGTCCAACTCTGACAGCTCCCTGGCCCCGGCAGCCTTTTTAACAAGAAGCATACATCCAGTCTTTCCAAGTCAAGTCTTTCAACTCATCATCCTGTAGTAGCAGCCACTATGAGCTTCTTAAGTTTTATTGCTCCCTCGCTAAAAAAACCACGTACATCATCATGCTACTGAACGTTATCAGTATCACTTTCCGGCTTTGTCTGTATCTGGGATTGAGGTTTCAGACGTTTCCCGTTATTTAGTGGAGGTTATCTAAGCAGAGGATTTGGTAAGTTAGGCCGGGGGAGTCGATAAACAGAAATTGACCGGAGGGGTGCAAACTAGGGTAGCTGCATTGGAAATCGGAAAACCAACATGTTAAAAATAACTTCTTTAAGGAAGTTCAAAAATGAGATGAGAACCAGTAAATCTCCTTTATTATTTTTTTTATTGCAGATAATTGCTGCGCAAACTGTTTGGTCATTTCGTTCAGCTGTACTTAAAGGGCGATTTTTTTTTTGTTCTCGTGAAAAATTAAAAGAATATAGAAAATAAGCTAGTTGTCAATCCTTTTCTGAAAAATTGTGGAAGCGCGAGAGTGGGATTTAAAAACGGTTTTTTTGTAAAGGGTAGCAGCAAAGGAAGATTTGCTTATGCACCCTTAAATATTTAGGTACACGCCAATAATTATTTAAAAGGAGTCTATTTATGGATATTGATGTCAAGTGCTCCCTCATGTTCATCATACATTCTTAAGTACTAAAAATAATTCAATAGAAGCGTAATTAACAATAAATAAACATTTGTATTTGTTGAAAATAATATATGATATAATTGGATTTTACCAAGCTTGTACAATGAGACATAAAACGACCATGACTCACCGCAGATGTGGGAAAGACACTTTTTTTATTATTCGCTCATGTTCAAATAAATTTCTACAGCTACTCTCATTGAGTTGTACAAAAAAAATCAAGAGCCTCTTTTAAATTATCGATCTCTCTGTTGAGAATTTAGATCATACGTATATAATTTAAATGACATAATTTATTTTAGAGTCTTGTTCATAAATAAACACTTAACTTCTTTTTGATACTTAACATTTAATGACATGTATCGTATATTATGAATGATGATGGAACTGCATCTGATTATTTTTTGAGAAATAATAAACCATTGTGCACTATTGAATTTTTTTTTCCTAAATGTTTTCTCTTCTAATGGTGATCAATGTAGGAACAACGTCGCAATATCCGTCGTCTGTTCTAAAACGGATATTATTCGTGGGAATTGGAAAGGAATCACAAGTCGATTCCATAGGACGGTTTTTTTACTCTTTCTGAAGAATGGATTTTAAATATTTTAGTAGGAAGCTTAATATCCTCGAAGAAAGGTTTGAAGACCCTGTAGGGTCAAAATGACCTATGGTCTCATTGCCTCATTTCTGAGGCAATTCTGTTTGAATCTGTCAGTCTGGTCTACTACAAATTTTGGAGATGCCTTATTTTAATGAACATGTGTAATCTGGCGGGGTTCAAAAACTGGGACCGGAGAATTTTTTTAACTTCCTCAATGAAAATTGTGATACTCTCAGTGGACGTTTCTGGGAAAGGGTCTTCTAAACCACGCAGAGGAAAACTGATTAGTGATCTTCGCCAATCATGAGGATATCGGTGGTGCCGGCACAAATTTTCCAAAATTGATAGCAGAGATGAAAAATATTAAATTCCCTAATTTGAGGAAGTTTCCGTCGGGGCAAGCTCCAGGCCACTATTTTTTTTAGAATATACAGTCTGGCCACTTTTTAAAAGATGGGGCCGGCTTATCTTGACAACACCTCCCCAATCGCATACTACCTTTAACCTCGAAAGTTGAAAATTTTCCGTAATTTATGTCAAATCAAACATCGATTTGGCTCGTGTTCACATCGAAACAAGCGGAAGAGCTTCCAGCGTCTGGTTTTTACGGCGAAACATAAATAACGGCATTACACTCCTGCCACACGAAGATCCTTCAGGGTTCAATCGGCGTTTTAACGTTCTGACCTTACCCTTTAATTTACAGCCACCCCCGGGTCAAATTAATTTTAGAATACACTAAGGTGACATTGATTTGCATTTACTGCATTGTTTGAATGAAGTTTTCTAAGCTTCGCATAATTGTTTCATAACAAAGGCCGTAAAATGCTGACGGTAATATTCCAACGTTTTACAATTATGAAAACCCTGAAGATGCGAGTGAATGTGAAGTCAAGTGGGTTGACAAAAACAAAAAAGAAATATGACAAATGTTTGATTTTGTGACAGCTGTAATCGACAAGGAAAGAAACCATGAGAGGTGAAGGGGGTGATCAATCAAAATCTGGTTTTCACGCGCTTTTCGCTTCTTATCTCTTTCGCAAACAATAAATTCGAGCGTTAGTATTTAATAGGCTCTCTTAAAAGGGTCTCCATTCATTCTCTCCCAGCTTCTCCTCGCTATGGATCGATACCTCATTTGTCTTTTCTAGTCTTATTTTGTTTCATTTCGTTAACTGCGAAGGGAAACGATGGGCTCTTCTTGCCGGATCCAAGAGGGAAAACTACCGACACCAGGTAAGCATTTTTTAACAAAAAACAATCCCACTTCCTGTTCATATCCCGATATTAAGAATACAAAGAACGCTGAATCAGAGCTGATCGTAGCCTCCCCATCTATGAAATTATAATACAAGCCTTACGGGGGAAAAAAATGAACATGGAAGTAATTTTGTTAAGTAAATTTAAGTTTTGAAAAAAAAAGTGACATAATTTTGTGAGACACTCCCTCCTGCTTTTAGAGTAATGAGAATTATCTTTTCAGGCGGATATTTGCCATGCATATCAACTTCTGAGAGCCGAGGGTCCCGCAGGAAAATATCATAACCATGATGTTCGACGACGTTGCCAATCATACAAGGTAGGTAATCATTTCATACCTTATATGAAACCAAGTAGTTTTCAAACTTCAAACTAAAAAGCACTAGAAGCACTTCCCGCCCTAGGGTTAAGAGTAAAAACAATGGGTCCTCGTACATTATTTTCCAACCGAGGCGAGCGTAAAATTTCATTTCCCAGCTATATCAATATTTCATTATTACAGAAATCCTCATAAGGGCGTCCTAATTAACAAACCGAATGGGCCAATGTTTATGAAGGAGTTGTCAAAGACTACACTGGAGGAGTAAGTAACACTTTTTGTCCTAGCAAATTTTTAATGTTTTTCCTAGGACTTAAACGTTCGTAATCTTCTGAATGTTTTGACTGGAAATAAAGAAGCGATGAAGGAATCGGCTCCGGACGAGTTATAGAAAGGTAAATAATCAATTGTTGTCAATTTAAATCATTTGTGTTTAGTGATCACAAAGATACAATTTTCGTCAACATCGTTGACCACGGTTCAACCGGAACAATAACTATAAATGACGAATATCTTACGCAGACCAATTAAATGAAGCGCTCATTGATGAAATCGACGCGCAAATATGGAAAAGTAAGTCGAACATTGTCGAATCTTTTTTTTATTGTTTCTGTATTACAGATCGTCATGTATATCGAAGCTTGCGAATCGGGTTCCATGTTTGACTCAATCATTGACGACCAGGCATCAGGTAAAAATAATTTGTGGTTTATTTCAATAAAAAGCTGATCATTTTCGTCCCGAGTTTTACTGTACATTTATTGCTCCCGACGTTTCTTTCCGCATGGGAAATATTTGACGCTTCAAGATTTCGGGTTTACCCTTTTCAAGGTTCCTTGAGTCCTCTAAAATCAAATATCGAACATGCGAAAAGAAATACCAGGAGAAGGTCTGAAAAATTGAATTATCGAAGACCTCACTCGTTCCTAAAATCGTACCGAAAACACAAATATTTATAGCCATCATTAGATTTTTTTTTCCTAAAATGTTACAGAATTTTATAACTGACTTATTTTTCTCCAATTATTTCCAGTGTATGTAATGACTGCTGCTGCTCCCGCTGAGAACTCATTTGTCCGCTACTACAGCGATGAGCTCGACACCTACATCGGTGACGCTTTCAGCACGATATGGATGGAAAATATGGATAAGGTAATCGTCTCTACATGATCCCGTAATTTTTCAAAACTGTTTTCAGATACGCGAAGAATGGGATCCGTCATTTACCACCCTTTTCCGACAATACAAATACGTAAGGTCGAACGTGAACCTAAGCCACGTAAACATTTACGGCGACTTCCGCCTCGGATTCGACAAAGTTTCACACTACATGGGCGACGCACACAAAGTAGATACAAGGCGTACTCGTATTCAAAGTCTAATTCAAAAATGAACCATGTCAACGTTGAAGGACATGAAGAATACGTAATTAACCTCTTCATTTTTATAACCCATTTTTATATTTTATCTTCAGATCATTGGCAGACGTCCAAACTGAATTGATAAACAAAAAAATTAAAAAAGCCAAAAATCTGTTGACAAAAGCGGAACTGAAAACGCAACTAATCAAAATCGAAGAGGTAATTTTTAAATAGAATCTACCCCCAACGAACGAGTTTCAAATCGGTTTTTCACGAGAGAAATGAAAGATGTGAAGAGCTCTTCAATTCCTCCCGTACCAAGCTCGAATTTTTATTGAACTCTGTGGCCTTCTCTTGTAAATACGATATTTAAATTACTTTTTTCCCCGAAGGATCATGATAGACAGCGTAATGGATAAGATTGTTAAGGAAATAAGCACGGACGACCCTCAACTCGGCTTTCAACTTGTTCACCAAAAGCATTCCTAAACTCGAAACGTTCCCCTGCTACAGAAACTTCATTAGTATTTTCAACGAAATGTATAAGCACTCACGAGGTACGAATTTTCTTTTCTATCAATTCACTATTAAAATTTTTCTATTTCAAACAGCACTTACACGACGAAACATTTTTCAAATTCCTCAACATGTGCGAATCAAATATTAAAGCCGAAGATTTCTCAAAAGTTTTGACTAACGTTTGCCAAGGACTGGAAACGAAAAGCCATCGAGTGCTGTAAATCTGGAAGAAACTCATGCCTAATTATATTTCACATTTAAGTTATTTATTGTATTTATTTATTTATTAAAGTTATTTTTATAATGTTTAATAATGAAGTCTCATTATTGTGGGAAAGGGTGCCGAGTTGGCAAATGGGAAATGGCTTGGTCCACTCCGTGAAGACTCTGACCTACTGCGAATGCACATTTTTATGAAGTTTCCTTAAGGAACCCTTTCTCAAGGTTTCCCTGTCTTCAAATAAAGGAATCCTTTCCGGTTTCACAAGAAGGAACCTTAAGGAGTCCTCGGTAGGAAGGCATTCATTGGCTGATGACACAATCCTTGATTTTCTCTTAAAACCTTTCCTAAGTTAAGGAACGGAAAGGGTATTCAAGGTATCCTTTTGTTTAAGGAAAGGAGATTTTAAGGAACGTTTACAGATACGGGCCCTAATATTCTTCGGTTTCTGTTGGCTAATGACATGAAGGAACAGCTAACAGATCGATGAGACTCCCACGAGGCAGATAAAGAATGCTTTGGCTCCAACAGTCCTTCCTATTCAATACCGATCTGTAATTAGCCCATTGGATTCGCCCAGAATAAAAACTTTTATGTAATTACAATTCGTCGTAATAATTGGTTCCGACGCCTCTTGGAACAAAAATAAAAAAAGAAAGAAAGATTAAAAACTATTTTATTCAAAAACAAACTCCCTCTTACAAATGGGACAATGATTTGAAGTTTTCAAACATTTCCTCAAACAATCCCATGGAAAATGTGATGGCAAGGGGTGAACCTCGCTAATTTCATGGGGTTCAAACAGATGGCGCACACGTCATCAAATTTAACAAGCTCCTCTTTAGTTGCATACCGATATTGTTTAGTATGTCCATTTCGGTTTTAAGTTCTTGATAGCTTTTCAAAAACGTATCTTTCAGCCTCAAAAAAACATTGTTATAAAAACCGATTAAAAAACATCTATATTGGCTACTCATTAAAACTGGGATGGAAAATAAAAGTGATATCACCGCAGTGGATACTTGCATGATAACGGGATAAATGTTCTAAATTATCAAATGAGGAATTTGAAGGAACACTATCAGGCTTAAAGTGATTTCTATGAAAACTTTTTCCGTCAAAAATAATAAATCCAGGTAATAATTGTATAAGGGAGCGTTGGCTTGTAGTTATCGAGCCCGTGCTCGAGGCCTAAAACGAGAAGCATGAATACGACCGTGATAATAAAAGTCACAGCTTTCGTCCACTCTAATACTATTTTGGTAGCCGACATGGCCAAATGTTTTAAATTCGAGTGCTCCGTCATCCGGACGTATGGAGACCAGTCTTCTTTTTCTATCAGCTTGATATACGAAACGCAGTATGCGATCACGTTGTAGAACATCAAAGTGTAAAGACATGTCACCTTCTGACCGGGACTAGCACTGCGTCGCAAGTATGAAAAACATCATCTGAAATACACTACAATCAGTATTAAGAAAAAGTGATGACTCAAGATGTTTTTTATTGGTCAGCGTAGAAAAACTTATGCCCCCACTGTGACCTTTGGGTTTCTATACCAACTGAGCTATGGAAGCCCAAGGAGCAAGAAACTCTAAGGTCGTTGGTTCGACCACAGGGTACCTAACTTTTTTCTTCTATTTTCCTCTTCCCTACTCGGTTTAATATAAAAATAATGAAGATGGTTCAACACGTCCAGTTCACCCTGCATCCCGAATGCTTTTACTCTAAGTGGAATTTCTTTCTTGTACATCTCAAGCTTGGAAGTTATGACTGTTTCTTTCGAGCTGGGAAGTTCGTTTTTAAGCAACCCGGTCAACAAAAGTGACTGACGATTAAAATGCAAAGTTGCTCATGGCTTCTGGAAGTACTTGGGATGAAGGACCCACTGCTTAGATCTCCGGTTTATAAACATATTTGAGTGAAATTTTCGGTAATCGTTTCCACACCTGGTTCATCATAGTCCAAACATTATAAAGCTTCATAATCCTCTTTCCACATTGTCCAAAGGTCTGTAGAGTCTGAGCAAAACGTTTATCATTACAGTCTTTATAGAAAACCAATGCTCTAAAAAAGACAGTAAAGATACAAGCTATAAATATCGTTTATGATAACTCATTTGTTACCTTTGATCTGTAAGCAGATCCCTCTTATCCCGCTGATAGGATAAAAGTTTGCTACTAAAACTGGTAATACCAACAGTGATAAATTAGGCCTACGCTTTGAAGTAGAAGGTAGGACCTCCTTTATTAAATACGGCAACAGCAAAATAATGGACAGTAAGCACTAAAAAATAATTGTATTAATAACAGATAATAAATGATGATGGTAAATTTTTGATTCTTCCCTGAAGATAAATGTCCTAGATGCGTCAATTTTGGATGGGAAAACAATTTTTACTGCCTTCCTGGACTGGTAAAATTTTTTTATTTGATACTTCGAACTTTTTCTTCGATTTTAAGGTTCGAATGTCGATTTAAAGAAATTGGATGCTGTGAATTCTCGACCGGAATCTCGTCAACATCTTATTTGTTCAAAGCATCCAGCTTGTGTGGAAAAAAATTAACCTGAAAATGATTAAGAGTATTAAAACAATAATAACATAAGATAGTTCTGTTTGACATGGCAAAAGGTCGATCTATTCTGAGCGGAGGCTTCTGCCACATTGCCATGGCGTCGAAAATATTGCCAACTGAATTGTGTAATAAAAATAATTAAAATTAATTTTTAAAAAAAGTTCAGTCTGTGTTCGAACACACAACCTTAAATCACCGCCCACCGCGAAGCCTTCAAAAAGTAGTAGCCGGTTGTTGCACTTCGATAGTTTACTCTCTATTTCTAGTAAGCACTTTATCATGGCTTTGTTTTTAGGCAATCAATTTGATCCCTAGATGTTTCCTTCCTAAAAAATTAAATTTGATTTGGCAGGGAGTTAATCCTACGATATTCGCACCCCTCACCAGTTTCTCTTCTGGGCAAACATTTTGATGATATAGCTTCCCCCCCCCCCCGGGGTCAAAACGTCTTTTTAACACAAAACGTCTCCATTTTTCATCGCTTTCCTCAGCGTAATTCCTTCGTTGTACTTCTAATTAGAAAAGTTTAAAACGCTTTTATTTTGCAATTTCCACGATGAGAAAACGATAGAAACTAGTTTGTATAAGTTGTTATTATGATACGGGCAATTTGATTAGATTTGATCCGGCTCAAATGAACTAATTAAACATTACGGAGCTTATCGAAGTTATTTTATTCCAAAGGAAATTCACCTAACAAATCCGCCATGAAAATAAAGCGATCGATTATCTTTGTTTGTTTTACCTCCGTTTTTTTTAAATAATTTTGTTAATATAAACTAACCTTTCGATTATTTGCTTTTTTTAGAGGAACAAAAAGAACAGTAAGGGTCCACTCACTTTTATATAAAAATAAATCACATTATTCAGAATTGAAGGTTTTTTGAAACTTATTTGAGTAGATTAAACGAAAAGGAAAGTAATTTGCTCAATGAATGTTGTTATGCTTGCGTCAAACTGTGGACAAGATGGGAAAACGTAAATAGATTGAGGAGTTTTGCCAAAATCGTACCTCCCTCTAAACCGTCTGTTCGATCTATTAATAAACTTAATTTCTCTCTGTTTGCAAACAATGACTTTTGTTTTTATTTATTAATTTTTACGTTTGCAATAAGACGCGTTCACTAGCATGGTTTGTGGGAATACTACAGCAACCTCTCTTCTATCAATTCGCAGACAAACGAAATTTTCCTTCTCAAAAGTCAAGCTATTCAGTTTATTGTGGGTTAGAATAAATATTTACCCACATTCACCCTGCTGCTACGGAACTTGAGCGAAAAATCACGCAATGATAGCAGTCGAGATCTGACCGCAACCTTTTGCCGGGTAGAGGAACTAACTTTATAAATCGGTTCAGGACTAAGTTTCCCATTGAAATGAAATGCAGCAGCGGAGTTATGACAGTTGCCTGTTGTCTAGGCCATAAAATTTCAAATCTAGCTTTCATTTTAGTGCATCAGCGTGGAAAACAATGCATTCTAAGAAAAGGCCATTTTTCATTCTAATATAGAATACGAGTGTCAGGGGTCAATGGCAATAAAAATAGTAATTAGAAGTTATCGGTTAATTTTTAGATGGCCCTAATTTGAGGACAGCTGATTTTACTTTTTATTCAGGGGGTCCCGTGATTCCGGGTTATCAGACGATAAAGAAGCTAGACAAACAAATTTAAGAGGAGCATAAATGACCCAGAGGGAAGAATAATAGGGGTTATCGGATGCTTCTACTGAACCGGTTCGAAATGAAAAATTTCCTCTTTAATAAAATTGAACGTTTTAATCAGAAAGGAGAACAGTTTTGTCCAAGTCGATACACGTGTGAAACAATTTCGTCTATGTACAAAAGCTACTGGGCAACAAGATTAGAGGCGGCTATCTTGATAAGGGCGAAGAAGAGCGACCGTTAGACGGGCAACTTTTGTTTACCATTTTCTATCTGATCCCTTTCTAATCCGTGTCTGCACCCAGCATTCATTTTCCCTCCGTCTTTCCCCGAAGCGGTTTAGCTCCTGTGGTCCCTCGACGCAAACACAAATCGACTATTCGGTGACCCAGGTTCGTACTTTCATCATTTTATAATTTAATACATCATAATCTCATTTTTAGGAAGCTGGAACTTTGAACCCCGTAATGCCTTACATAACTTACATTTCAATAATTGCTGCAGTCACTTCTATGTGCATCTTAAGGTAAAAAAAAATTTTTTAACTTTGCCCCAAATCATGATTTTGAAGCACCAGAATATAAAAATGAAAGAATTGTAATTAAATACGAAGAAAAACCTAGATTGCTTTGCGCAGAGTGAAATTTCCATCATAGTCACTCGGCCTAAAATGTGGGGTTTACAACTTAAAAGGGTCTCAGAGACCACCCTTTAATCCAGCAGTACCTTTTAAATTCTTTAAAGAAATTATTGTTTTTTTTCCATTTTTACCCAAATATGTAATTCTTATCTTAATATTATCGTAATTTTTTTCCGGATTTCACCGGTATATTTGACTTTTACCTAGTGTTTTTTTGGAGAAAAAAAATTAAAGCCTGAACCCTTACAGAACATTTTGTCGCGTTAGTTCTAACACCGGCTATCTAATTTTTTATCAATTTTGAGTTTGGTATTGTTTCTGATGGTAAATTTGTGGAGAATCGAATTCCGTTGGTAGTTTAAGCCTATTACCAACAGAAAATGCGTAGTTCACGATTTATCCGACAGGTGATGCATTGATTCCAATGAGAAACTAATCCGTATTCTTGCTCTCCTGAAAACCTAGGAAAAATGAGATAGCCGGTGTTAGAACGCGACGATTTTTTAAATGTTTAGTAAGACAAAATGTTTATAACATATAGAATCTTTCTCAACTGTCAGAGAGCAGAGACCCCATTGGACCTGTTGATTGCCAGGGCACGAAAAGAAGGATGCCCAGTGGTATTTATTTATCAAGATGGCACTCCGACTCAGGTTTTTCCGACGATAAAAGATGATTTTGGTGGTCGGGAAAGGGCTTCAGTATTTTCGTGAGAAAGTGGACGGCGTTCGCTCCAACAAAAATTTTTGTATTATGTACTTAATAACTTCCTTAACGAAGTTATTGTTTTATTTTTCCCCCCATCAGAAAAGAAATTTCGAAAGGTTTAAAATGAACAATGACAAAAATAAATGAAAAGAATTTCGATGACTTTTTGAACTAAATAAATGACCTTAAAGAGTTCACGGTCTCATAATAAAAAAAACAATAATAGCGCTAATTTATTTTTATTTTAAAGTCTAGATAAAGGCACGCGTCCGTTAATGGCACAAGGCCGTCGTGTTGACATCTCGAAGGGCGCCACGTAACAACCGAGTAAGCCAACCGTTTGGCGGGTTTAACTACACCTGAAGTGTAGGAATCCTCACTACATACTTTAAAAATATTCAAATCATCAAACTCAAATGATTAAGGCGTTCAAAATTACCCTAATCGTACGTTTTTCAGGGTTCAGAGTAAACCGTATTGTCCTCCATGCCACCTTGATAACAGCTGCAAACCTCAAAGCGAAGAATGTGAATATGAAGTTGTTATCGATCATTGCGGACAAAAAGTTTGTTCAAAAGTAAGCCGTTTCTTATTTGTATTAACATAGGGCTTTTGCCATAATGCCATGGCGCAGCAAACTCAGACTTTTCCTGGCCTTAAATACATTCATAAATGTAAACTTTTAAAATTAACACTTGGGGGCTTAGTGTACTTAACCTAAAGCCACTAACCTTTTTTGTCTTTACTCCATTTGATGTAGAATGGATCAGTCTAGAAGGGGGCTCCTTGCCATTTTGCTTTGGTACCAGGAACTCCTTTCTAGCTTAAAAAAAAAGCGGTATTACAAAAATTAATTTTTTTTTTTTGTCTTCAGGGTCCTGGACAGAGATGCGGTGGTGCTTTCAATGTCCACGGAATTTGTGCACATGGACTCTACTGCGAATGCAACAAATGTCGAGGGTGCACTCATCGAGGCCTCAAATGCTCCAAAAGTGAAACTTTACTATGTTTTTTAATTTAAAAAAAAATTTAATCCAACCAAAAGTGGTACAAAAAAAATTTTTTTTTCAGTATTAAGAGAATATCAATGATTTGTCAATTATTTCTAAAACAGGTTTAAAAAATTGGGTTCAGGATATGTAGGGGTGTTTTTTATTATTTTTGAAATTACTTTATGAAAAGTATGAATTTTTTTACCTTTGAGTATACAATAATTGTATAGACGGCTCACTTAATTTATAAAAATGGACAATTAGTTGGATTCCAGTTCCCTTGGTCGCAGCACTTTCAGGAAGGAAGAGTTTTTCATAACTTCCTCTTCTTTAAGAACCTACTCAAGCTCTAATTTTCCATTTTTCTTGACTGAGTTATCACTCGTAGTTATAATGTACCCAAAGCTTTTATTTATCGAATATTTACCCTTTTTTTATACTTCATTCATTAAAATATATCATTTTCATACATTTTTTTATATGTATAGTGTTAAAACGTAATATTTTGTAAATTATCTACCTATATTGTGATAAACTGATCTCACCATCCATGTAAAAAGAAGATGAAAAGTTTGAAGAAAAAAATAATAAAAAATCTTTTTAAAAAATGAGTAAATATTTCAACAGAAACGCCATTTTATGATTTTACGATGAATAAAAAATTATTTGAACTTGTATTCTTCATTACCAAATCTATCCTCAAATTTGATACAGCTACCTGTCATTTTATTACAGAAAACTTCATCGACTCATTGAGAAACTCCCTTTGAAAAACTGCTCTTTTAACTCCAAATGAGATAAAGTTGATGTAACAAAAATAACTTCTTCACAACTCAGGTAAACCACAAAAAGAAACAGAAACTTAAAAAAATTAATTAATTATTTTGGTGGGCACATTTCAATTTGACACAAAAATTGTTAACAAATAATACCATTTATCTGAGGAGCCCTGTTATCAAAAATAGGGGCAAATATTATACACTATTTTATCATCAAAGTACTAGAAGTTCACTATTTTATCATCACTATTTTATAATCAAGGCATTTTTGACACATGAATTTTGATTATTGAAATAAATAATTTTGACGAAAAATTGAAGACACAATTTCTAAGGCAAAATGTTGATTTCAGTCATTGGCACCAAGTTTTATCTTCTTGACACTTCGTTTTGAACCATTTCACCATCAAGCGATTTTCCGGGCTTAAGGAGCCATCGTGAAGTTGGCTTTCATCCTAGAATAAAGAATAGATTTCACATTATTAGATTTTTAAAAACTTTGTTTCTTACAATATCGGAGGGAAATATTCTTTTGCAATCGTGTTTGTTCATATGCTCTAAATATGCCTCTTTTAAAACGGCTTTCGTCTCCGAATTCAGGCATTGGAGGCACAATTCGCATTCTGGCGCCATACATTGGTCGCAGTTCACGCAAACAGCTGGCGAAACGACGATATTTCGATCAGAAACTTGTATATCTCGTCTTTTTAAAAACCTTAAATAAAAAATTATTAGTTTTCATCCTCAAAAGCAAGTGGGCAAACTTACCTAAAACTACCCAAGTTCAAAAGTTGAAACGCATTATATAAAACTTGCTCGTAAAGAATTCTATTTTCAGTAAAATGAGCGGAAGAGAGATTCGGCGACATGTTCACCTGAAAAAAAAAAAAGTTTATCTTTCCCCCTATGTTTTTGCCACTTTTTTTAAAGAAAATTTTACAGGTATCATCACAAGGTGACCATATGTCTATAATTTCAAAGCTGGTTTGAAATGAACATGAGGTAACAAGTTTTTCTTGGAAAAAAAGACAGTTAAGAAAGGTTCAGAAACCAGACAATCGAGAAAAACGATCCAAACCCCGGTAAAAAAGATGTTAAACGTTTAACGACTGATGAAACGTTTTTTTCTAGATCAGAAAAAAAGAGTAAAATGACTAAAACATGTTAAAAAGGGTGTTAAATGCTCAAAACCCTGATGAAACAGGGGTTTGTACACCAAAAAAATCAAGGGAACCTGGTTAAAAAAGATGCTAAAGTCAGGACAGCGCGTGATAAAATTTTCTAGACCAAAAAATCGAAGAAAACAACTTAAAAACTGTGCTTAGCACACGAAAATGTAGGTCAACGATGGTGAAAGTCAGAGAACTTAATCACTGACCCACGAGTTTAAACACAAACCTCCATGACGTAGACGTTTAAATCAGCATCAACGACAAAGTCGAATCTGACCATCTCAAAAAAATTTCTCTTCGATTTGTATTTCGCTAGGATTTTAAGAATCTGAGGTTCTTTATTCAGGCAGATTTCTTTAATCGCTTCTTCTATTTTTTTCCATATAACGATGGGTCTCGACCTACAAATAAAACCTTAATACATATAATAAAAGTAAAATAAAATTTTATTGGTCAGTTCCCCAATGCCGAAATTTAATTTTAAATATTAAACTGACTCCATTAGTAGGTTAAATTTACTCAGTTCAATATTTAAACTTTGTTCAAATCAATATTTCAAAATTTACACAGTTCAATATTTAAAAATAATGATAATAATAAATGATTTTAGAAAAAAATTAAATTTAAAATTTTTAGTGGCGAAAATACGAAAAATAGTACAATTGGTTCCACCTTAGGCTTATTTAAATGATATTTAACGCTTAAATTTTTGATTCGATGAACCTTGGAACTCAAATTAAAACGTACAAATTTAAAAAAATTCCCTATGCTTAGAAATAAAAAAAAACCTCACCCGCAAAAATTAAACCATTATCCAAGAAAAAAAAAATGTTACCCTTTTAGCACCGTATAATAAGCAAACATTCTTCATTATTTTGCTCCACCACCAAAATTGAAAAATTAATAAAAAGAAAACTAAAAAACAAAAAAAAATTATGTTTTTAACAGGAAAAAAAAAAGAATAATTATATTAAAAAGTTACCAGAAGAATACATGAAGCCATTAAATGATTCTTTCATAGAATAACCCATTTCTTTGTAGTATTTTTTGAGCGAAGGAACTTCCCATGTCGGCAAATAATCATCGCCGACAACATATTTGTTTAAAACTTCATCGTTAAATGGGTAATATTTTTCAGGGCAGTATCTAAATCAAATATTGTATAATAGATTTTAAACATGGATATTACCTAAATAATGCATCGCCGTTGTAAATATAAACACGAAGTGGATCAAATGAAGTCATTATCGTATAAACCCCGATATCAAATTTATGACCGTCGACCAGCAAAGGGTTATCGATAAACTCCTGAACGAAGCTCTCTTGTTCCTTAAAATTAATACTTTCGATTCCTTTGATTTTAATCCCACGATGGTCATTACTTTTTTGAACAAACTTCATATTCGGATTTTCTTTACTCTGAAAATATTAGCATATTTAAAAAAATCGTATCAGATTTCTGAAAAAAAGAGATCAAAAACTAAAAAAATCTACCAAAATTTGATCGTTTTTAAATAAACTTACATAAAGGAGTAGTTCCTCTTTTTGCTGAGGAATTTTAAATGCTCTTGGGATGAAAGTCAGTCCGGTCACAGCCAAATCCATTTTGTTTGTTATGAAACCACTTCCAGGAAAATGATTTACCTATAAGAAAAAATTAATTTTGAGAATTAAAATACTTAGGTGGTATTAGAGCAAGATTTACCTTTTGATGAGGCTGAAGATTTTTCAGGGACTGATAGAGCTTTTGAAATGGATAGTCGTGAGCCCACATGACATCCCATTTGCTTGAGTTTAGATCTCCTCTTTCATATCCGAACAGGTTAAAAGTTTCCAAGACATGTCGAAGGTGTCCGGTTTCAGCCTGAAAAATGAAAATATTTTTTAAAAAGTTACATCAACTTTCACTGCCAAATGAGAAGAGGGCACTTCCTATACACCTATTTTCAAAGCTTCCTTTGGCAGGATCACAAAAGTAAGACGAATAGGAGGATTTTGAGTACTCCATTTGACAAGGTGTCACTTCCGGTGACCGAAAAAATGAACAAACGCATAATGCAATTCTTCTCTCCTCAGCAGTTGCGCACCTCTTCAACGGGTGCTGAATTGGTGGAACTTCAACCTCGCAACGAACTTCTCGACATCTGCGACACTCATGTCACAGCTCGACAGTTCGTGCTCCAGCATCCGCACATGCGACACATCATCGCTTGACACACAGTACCTCAGACCTTCACCCTTCACCCTTCTTT
The DNA here is from genome assembly GCA_014119065.1 of Orius insidiosus. NCBI lineage: Eukaryota > Metazoa > Arthropoda > Insecta > Hemiptera > Anthocoridae > Orius > Orius insidiosus. The sequence continues at coordinate 59,636 of JACGAQ010000885.1, read as the reverse complement.
TCTCCGTGGGTACCACAACATATGTTCCAACATCATCAGAGTCTAATAAATCACATCACACACAACTTCTTTTAGCTTCTTGAGCTTTTTAAATTTTTTTTCCAAGGAACCCCCTTCAACTACCTATATTTTTATACCTAAAATATACTTTCCCCATAACTGTTTTTTTTTTTTTTTTTTTTTTTTTTTTTTTTTTTTTTTTTTTTTTTTTTTTTTTTTTTTGCCATTTCCCTCACTTTTTTTGTCAAGAAAAAATATTTGTGATTGGATTCCTGCAAATTTTTTTGGTCATATTGACCAAGACATATTGACGTCTCAGTAAAACAAGGGTAAATTTACCCCCTTTTATATATAGGATTTTTGGGGGGTTTGCTTCAGTTTTTCGGCAGATATACCCTCTTTCGGTATATCGAGTGTATCGTCGTTGAAGATGCAACATGTGCTAACTCGTATTTTGCGCAAAATGAGATTTTTATTGAATATGAAGCGGCGTCAGTTAACTTAGTTTTGTAAAAAATCTCATCAGAAAACAGTTCAACCGCCAAAAGTGATAAAACGTGATACCAGAAATCTGAAGACTACGATTCACTTTTTGGTCTCTCCTGTAAAGTAGCCAAAAAACAGATAGCACATGATGCATCTTCAACGACGATACGGCGATTTCCTCATTCTCCAAGCCTTAAAATCCCTATTTATCAAATTTCCAGGAGTATTCATCATTAAGCAGAAAAACACCATTATTTTAAGGATTTTTGAGGTGTTTTTGTCAGTTTCTCGACAGAGAATCCCTCTTCTGATTTGAGATGATTTTAAAACTCCTAAGGATGAGAAAGATCTAGTTTGGTCCCTGACTAAAGTTTGCCCAAACCTAGCGTCTCAGTGGGTATAATGAGATGTAACTATCCCAAAATAATGATTTAGTTAAATGAACTTACATTTTTTTGATAGAGGACATAGACAGGGCCATCGGGTTTTTTCTCCGCTTTAACTCTCTCTTGAACGTAACTTTCTTCGATTCTCTTTTCAGGCTTGACGCAGTTCAAATGAGACAAATTGAGCAAAACGAGACCGAAGCAGACAAGAAGGATTAAAACGCAGAAGGTTCTAAACCGAAATAGTTTCGCCTGGAAAACCATCCCTTCTCAATTTCCTCGAAACAACACTGAAGAGATTCAACGCATTTTATTCAAAGATCCACGTTTCTTGACATCCCGGAGAGCTTCTCACCTTCGCTACTGTAAACGAAATATTCAAAACCTAGAAAAAGGAGAAAGTTTAAAGAGAAAGTCGTATGGGTAGCAAGTGAAATAACAATTAGGGACGCGCACCTACTAATGAATAATAAAACTTACCTTTTTCTAAGCAGTAATTTTAACATTTTAGCAAATTCCGAACTTTTTGCCCAAGAAAATTCATTTGATGCATATATTATCCCAATAATTTGATCGAAAATTGGAGGAAAAATGCCCCTGGATTTTATAAAAAGATGGAAAAAAAAGTCGACAAAATGCGGGGGGAAAAAACGATGGGGAAAGCGGGAAATGAAAAGTTCAAAATAAACAATAACAATATGAAAAATTGACAAGGAAGGTTTTAATTGATGCTGTCTTGACGCTATCTTGATAAGCCATGACGTCATATCTACAACAATGTGTGTCTGAACTGGTTCAAACTGAACTCCCTTTTAAGAAATAACCTCGGTCACTCACGCTGGACAAGCGGTGCGGACTCATGCTAAAGAGGAAAATTGAACTAAAAAGGATTTTACTTCCTCAAAGAGAAATTATTGTGACAAAAATAGGAAAACCCGGAAAATTAAAAAAAAAAAAAAAAAAAAAAAAAAAAAAAAAAAAAAAAAAAAAAAACTTTCCCCTTCCTTAGTCTTCCCCTCCTTTATACTTTCCCTCCCATCGTTATACTTTCGTTCCCTTATACTTCCCCTTCCGTTATACTTCCCTTCCGTTATACTTCCCTTCCGTTATACTTCCCCTCCCATATACATACCCCTCCCATATACATCCCCCTCCGTTATACTTCCCCCTCCTATATTGTTACTTCTCTTTAAGAAAGTTTTCGTTGGAAGCTCTTCAAACCAGTACTTTTAGTCTCTCTTTTTAACATGAAAATGTCGAGAGCTTTTTTTGAATTTCGAAAAAAAAATAATATCTGTTTGAAAATTTAAAAACTGCACTGCTGCCGAACGGTTCGATTTTCACCAAATCATGAAATACTCCTTATATTGATTACAAATTTTTGGTGTAAGAAAAAAATATTTTTTTTAGTAGGGAAAAATTTGATACTTCCAACGCCGGTGAGGGGGGCAACCCTTGGGCAAACGGTCCATTATTGGAAAAGCCCCAAGCACGTCTTTTACGATTTACCTTCCACCATTCATCTTCTTTCGCTGATGAGGCCCACCTCGCCCCGCTAAAAAGTCTAAAATTTTGTCCTAGAAATAAAATATCACCTCCCCACCTTTGATGTACCTATAAAAAAAGAAATGATCTCAATAATTTTCAATATTTGATAATAAATTCCATCAAAATCATCATTGAATAAAAAGAGGTCAAAATAATTTCTTGTATATCAAGATTATATTCAAGTAAAAATTTCTTCATAAAGATGGTCCCTTTCGAACTTACGTTTTCGCCTGAGCGAATTGGAGGTAAGCATTTTTTTAGTCCCTTTAGATTAATCATTTTTAAAATTTTAAGGTGAAAATATCGGGTCACCGGTAGTTTTAAATCCTGTCGATAATTCAGCAGTTGTTGAAACGATTTCTTCAATGAGCCAACGCCCGAGAATTTCTTCTGATGCTACAGAAGAATATAAAAAAGGTGGACTACGTTTAATTTTCATATTTATAACTCTTCATCTTCCTCAAAAAGAAATTAATCTCGTTTCACCCTAGTACTCGGAAGGTCTGAGCCCAGAGGAACTGTCCCCCCGTCACCTTTTTTCCCGAAAAACCTCATCAGTGAAGACTCTTCAACAAATAATTTTAGCACATATTATCTTCAGAAGATTTTTTAAAAATTTTGTTAGCTTTTGGCTGTTCACAAAGAGGGGTAGGGGGAAGGGCCCATGCAGGGGTTCTTGCCATATTGCCATGGCATTCAGAGCCAACTCAAAAGGAGTGTACCTACTAAGATCCGCGAATCGTGTACAAGAAATTTTAGATGCTTTTATAGAATAAGCAAATAAAAATACGTTTAACTTTTTTAGGAAGTTAAGGGGCTATTTTAGAAGAAATATTGTTACTTTGCATACAAAAATAAAATTAAAAATAATTGGTTTAAATCGCTGACATGAATCATAAAGCACCTTAAACCTAGATTCACATTTTTCCTCCGATAAAATTAAATCAGGCAATAACGATAAAAGGCGATTTAAAAATTGGTACAAGGAAAATTTGTTGAAAAGATGGGAGGAAAATTTCGTGGCAATGTGCCCCGCTAACCCGGAAATAGACCACTGGTCATTATGAAACTGCGGAGTCTCTGAGCACTTCAGAAATCCCGAGTGATAGCACAAGTTTGAAAAATGTTTACAAGTGGTGGTAAATTTTCTTAACTTGTTTTTCCTTTTTAGGTGAAAAAGTGACTTTGGAGAGAGCCATAGAATTGACGAGTATTAAAAAAAAATTCTTTTAAAAAGACTTAAATAATAATTTTTTTTAAAGATTTTGGTATGTTTCACGTTAAAGTTCTGCTACTTGGCTGCTTGACGTACATGACTAGCGGGTGCGTTATTTTACTCAATGCCATTATTTTGCCGTCTTTTCAATGTGAAATGAACATAACGAATGAACAAAAAGGTTATATCAACGCCTATTTTCTGATTGGTACGGACAGATGAGCATTCATTCAATTTCAAAGGGTTTTTAGGTACAACAGTAAGTGGACTGATAGCTCCCGTTATCGTGAATGTATATGGAAAAAGGAAGGCGATGTTAGTCTTCATGTCCTTAGAAGCGTTTTGTACGTTCATATCGTCTTTTTCGATTTCTTATTATTTTTACTTCGCGTGGAGAACTTTAAGTGGATTTTTGTATGATTCGTAAGTTTTAAAATGGCTGATTCGATTGTTCCGGTAGTATCGGAGTACCGTCGGCTGTTTTGCTGAATTACGTCGGTGAGTTTTTTCCTTCGTCGAACCGGAGTCGCTTTCTTTGCTTGATCGGGTTGACTTGGAACGCTTCGTGGGTTGCCCTCCCGCTGGCAGCGATGGCCGTCCTTCCGCTCGAATTCTGTCTCGATTTGGGTTTCCTCTGCTTCAACTCATGGCGGCTCTTGGCGGCGATCGTCTCCTTCTTCGGATCTCTTTGCGTCTTCCTTCTTTACTCCCTCCCAGAATCGCCTACATTTCATATCATCAACGGAGACCAAAATAATGCTTTAAAAGTATTAGCACAAATGTACAATCAAAACCACAGAGACGGTTCTACATATCCCGTAAGTGGCACCTGTGCGTTAGGGATGCGTTTGCACGACCGCGCTCACTATGATCTTCCATTTTTACCTTCCTCTTTTGACAGGTCTTAGCTTTGCAGTGTTTCCTTGAAAGAAAACCGGTCTTATCTTGGATGGAGGCCTTTGTCAAAACGTTCAGACAATTCGGACACCTGTTTTCCCCTTCCATAAAAACCAACTTGATCCTAATGATGTCCATTTTTTACATGAACATGTTCAGGTTCATTCAGTTTATAATAATAATAATTTCATTTTTTCTGCAGCTATTACGGATTAGGCTTATGGTTACCGGAAATCGGTGACGGGTTCAGGTCGTTTGAGTTCAAATTTTCGAATTCGACGCCGTCCATCAGTGAAGTAATTATGATTCATAAAAACTCTGAAACGGCGAACTGCTCCAAAGTCTACGTTTCGTTTGATAGCTACTCGGATACGTTGATTATTGGAAGTGTGTTGGTCTTAGGAAATGCAATCGTGACTTCTCTTTACAAAAAAGTTCCTCGTCCCGTATTTCCAGGTTATTAACTTTGCACTAATGCTAATATTTTACAACTTTCCTAAGCGAAAAAAAGGTCTATCATACAGGGTGAAACCTGCACCGAATGCAGTGGTTATCCTACTGCAATACTCAGCCTTCCTCAGCACATTGAGGACCTTTAATTATTTTATTTTAACAATTATTATGGTTTTTTGTGAGGGAGAGAGAATGAAAAAAGCGGATATTCCACTTATATTCTCTCTCCCTCACAAAAAACCATAATAATTGTTAAAAATGCAATGATATTTCCCTGATAAAAAATATTTTATTTTAGCTCTTTTATGGCTATGGCTTCAGGATGCGTATGGCATCTTCTTTCTGTCAAAAGTTTTAATGAATATTTGATCGTTTCCGCGATATTTACGTTAGCAGTTGGGACGACGACGGTCGTCACTAATTCCTTGATAGTTGATTTTTTTCCGGATGACATTAGGTAAAGGAATAATGATTTTTTTTTCTTCTAATCCTGTTTAATATCTTGATTTTCAGCGCTTTGGCATGCAGTTTAATCGTTGCTGCCGGACGACTTGGTTCTGTCTCCGCAAATATTATTTTCGGACTATTTTTGATCGAACATTCCGTGGCCGTCCTTAGGACTTGTGCGGTACTCCTTTTTTGTGAGTACGCGAGATTCCTTCAAAATGTACAACAGGTTTTTTTTTTCATAGTGGGGGCTTGGGCGAGTATGAAAATCCCATGCCATTCCGACTCAGAAGACAAACAGAGAACACACATCAATGAGGACAATTTTGTGACGAGATTTTAGTCAGGAGCCTTCAACGTTTGCTCCAGCATCCTTTAGCCAAAATAAGTGTGGATAAACCTAATAAATTAATCCTAAAAAATAAACAAATTATGTAATGTGATTGGTTTTTCAGTCATTTAAGTTTTCATACGTTTTTGTGATTTTTCTACTGATTTTCAAAAAAATTTTGTATTCTTTGTCTTTGGAAAATGTTTATTTCCTTCCTGCTAAAATGGTTTGACGGTTCAAAATAGTCAAAAAAGAGCGGAATGAGGAGCTAAGAAAGGTTCAGCGTCCACCAATGCCAAAAATGGCAAGTCTCTAATATGAACCACAAAGTTGGTGAAGTCGAGTCTAGCGGAATGTATTGATGATGAAAAGTTGCTTCTTTCCTACATAGCAATCTCCTTTACAACTGCACTCTACACTGCTATCTATCGGCGATGAGCTTGACCGAGCTAAAGAAGGAATCCCGCCAAAAAATGTGATAACAGAACTTTGAAGTCTGAAGATAAGAGCTTGTCTTAATGATAAGTTGATAAGATTTTAACTGGCTGCTCGTTGAGCTCACATGTTTTATATCATACTTCTTCGTTTTTGAGGTGAGCGCTTCCCATATTCAATTTATCAGCGTCCTTGTTTTAGAGATGGACCGCATTAAAGATACTCTCCTTCTTCTTTGCAATTTTCTAAATAAGTTGTTCGATGAGAAGATCGTCTCCGCCCACTTCAGCCACGCTAAATTCGACCGGACAAACGACCAAGTTGTGAGTAAAAACACCCATCAAGCAGACTCGTTCTACATGACAAAATGTGCGGTGGATCCCATTTTCCTTATTCAGTTTGCCAGTGGATAATGGAACAAATCTCCCTGACATTACTGAGACTTGGGTAAAAACGTAGCGTTCTTCTTGTCTTAAAATACTCAGATTTGGTGAAAACTTCCGGACTAACCTAAAAAATTATTTGTGCCAAAATGTGGGAAAGCTCTCGGTTTTTAAATGCAAAGAACCCCCAGTAAGAGAAAAAACCCCAGTAAAAACTTTATGAAACTTCCGAAAATCCTGCGAAATGAGGGTATACTCCTGAAAATCCTGTATATAAAAAGGGGTTTCTCTGTTTAAAAACCAAGGAAAACTCCCAAAAATCCTGTACAAATGAGGTTTCTAAGGAAAACTCCTTAAAATCCTATAAAAATGGGGTTTATGCTCTAAAAAATCGTGTTAAAATGTGGTTTCTCTGTTCAAAAACCGAGGAAAACTCATGGAAATCCTGTAAAAATGGTTTTCCTCTGTCAAAAAGCTGAGGGAAATTTTAGAAAATCCTGCATAAATGAGGTTTCTCCAAGGAGCTCCTATAAATCCTGTATAAATGGGGTTTCTCTGTCTGAAAACTGAGAAAAAATCCCTCACAAATGAGTTTCCTGCTAGGGAACTGCTGAAAATGCTGTTAAAATGGGGGTTCTCTGTCTAAAACCAAGAAAAACTTCTGAAAATCCTATAAAACCAAGGTTTCTCCGCCTAAAAACCGTGGGAAACTCATTAAAATCCTGTATAAATGAGGTTTCATCTAGGAACTCCTAAAAATCCTGTATAAATGGGGTTTCTCTGCCTAAAAACTGAGAGAAAATCCCTCAGAAATGAGTTTCCCGCTAGGGAACTGCTGTAAATCCTGTAAAAATGGGGGTTCTCTGTCTAAAACCAAGAAAAACTTCTGAAAATCCTGTGAAACCAGGTTTTCTCCGTCTAAAAGCCGAGGGAAACTCTTTTAAATCCTGTATACATGGGGTTTATCCTCCAAAAACCAAGGAATACTCCTAAAAATCCTACTTGGATGGGGTTTCTCCGTTCAGAAACCTAGGAAAACTCTTGAAAATCCTGTGAAACCAGGGTTTCTCCGTCTAAAAGCCGAAGAAAACATTTTAAAATCCTGTATAAATGGGGTTTATCCTCCAAAAACTGAGGAAAACTCCTGAAAATCCTGTATAAAAAGGGGTTTCTCCGTCTAAAAGCCTATGAAAACTCTTTAAAATCCTGTATAAATGGGGTTTATCCTCCAAAAACCGAGGAAAACTTCTTGAAATCCTTTATAACCATGGTTTTTCTGTCTAAAAACTTAGGAAAACTCTTTAGATTCTTGAAAATCCTGCTTGAATGTGGTTTCTCTGTGAAAGACCAAAAAAGGGTTTCTCCATCTAAAAGCCGTGGAAAACTCTTTAAAATCCTATATAAATGAGGTTTTTCCTCCAAAAACCAAGGAATACGAGGTGTGGCTATTAAATAACCGGACTGATGCTGCTGTCAGCAAAGTGCGAGCGCGACGCGACAAGTTTAAACATGATTTAGTCTGAGGGTCCTTCCCCAACTCTCAGCTCGCTGGACAAGTCGTCAGGTCGCTCTGTTCGACTGTAGGAGTCGATTGAAGTAGTGTTCGCATTAGTGGCGCGTCGGAAAAATGCCAAGTTGTCAGATGGAACAACGAGTTAACCTGAAGTTAAAAAAAAGATTTTTTTTTTTAAATTCGGCATCCCAGTGTTGGATCATCCACCGTACACTCCCGACCTTGCCCCCTGTGACTTTTTTTCTATTTCCTAAGGTGAAATCGGCGCTAAAAGGAACAAGACTTAAAGGGTGGAAGCGGTTAAGGCAAAAGCGACGGAGGTACTGAACCAGCTAACAGAAGAGGACTTCCAGCACTGCTTCCAACAATGGAAACAACGTATGGAGTGGTGTAGGGATCGCCAAGAGGAGTATATTGAAGGAGATAAAACTTCGAATGCAATTGGAGACGAATAAAAATTGTTATGACTTCAGTCCGGTTATTTAATAGCCACACCTCGTACTCCTGAAAATCCTGCTTAGATGGGGTTTCTCTGTTCAAAAACCTAGGAAAACTCTTCAAAATCCTCTGAAAATGGAGCTTCTCTGTCAAACACTGAGGTAAACTACCCAAAATCCTGTTGATATGGGGATTTCTGCTGAAAACTTTCCGACTCCTTTTAAAAAAATTAAAACGAAGGAAATACCTCGTTTTTTGAAGACAAAAAAATTTATCAAAACGCTTTTTATACTTTTTCACTGTTTCCATCTATTTTTTTTATCAAGCTTTTCAACAGACTTTGGGAACCCTGAACAAGACATATGTTATAACACTTCATCATGCATTTCAGGTTCAAATTTTCTGGAGAATAATTCATAAAACTTTATGCAAGAAACATCTCTGCTGCACCGGTAAATTTGAATTTTTGTTTATTTATTCTAAAAAAACGTTTTCTTGCGTTGATCTGAGAAAACTGTGCCTTTTGATTTTTATCCTGGCAGTTGGGCTTAGGTTGTTGCATAGTCCTCGAACTTGTCAGTTTTGATGTTTGATGACCAGTGATTTTTTTATGTTTCAGATAAAATCAACTGCAGTAAAAGGCAAATGTTTAAAACTTGTGGTTATAAAATGATTGGATTTTACGCACTTCCTCATGATTTCTCGTATGGAAGCAGAGAACTTCTTATTGCCTTCGGGAAACTTGTTGTCGATGGAAAACTTGAAGATTGTCTTGATAGATTCGTCTCGGAGAGCGTTCTTATTTCAGAATTTGGAAACCTTCACAATGCAGACCATCAAGTAACCTTTTACATAAATGTATTTTTTCAAATATTTTAATATAATTTTTTTGAAGATCTCATCTGACAACTCCTCACTGCAGACTGATTTTTCAGAATCTCTTAATACATTGCTTTTCAAAGCTGGAAAAATAAGAAAAATAATTAAAAATTTGGAATTATTAAAGCTAAGTAGACTAGAAGATACTCTTCAGGTATGGAATCTACCAGTTATAGATTATTTTGTTTTTATAAAACTGTTCTCAGCACTGTTAATTTAATTTAATCACCTGAGTGCTGGTGAAAGAGAGATTTGGTGAAAACTCCCGGAATAACCTAAAAAATTATTTGTGCCAAAATTTGGGAAAGCTCTCGGTTTTTAAATGCAAAGAACCCCCAGTAAGAGAAAAACCCCAGTTATGAAACTTCCGAAAATCCTGCGAAATGAGGGTATACTCCTGAAAATCCTGTAAAAACAGGGTTTCTCTGTTTAAAAACCAAGGAAAACTCCCAAAAATCCTGTACAAATGAGGTTTCTAAGGAAAACTCCTTAAAATCCTATAAAAATGGAGTTTATGTATAAAAATCGTGTAAAAATGTGGTTTCTCTGTTCAAAAACCGAGGAAAACTTCTGAAAATTCTGCATAAATGGGTTTCCTCTGTCAAAAAGCTGAGGGAAATTTTGAAAATCCTGCATAAATGAGGTTTCTCCTAGGAACTCCTAAAAATCCTGTATAAATGGGGTTTCTCTGCCTGAAAACAGAAAAAATCCCTCACAAATGAGTTTCCTGCTAGGGAACTGCTGAAAATCCTGTAAAAATGGGGGTTCTCTGTCTAAAACCAAGAAAAACACTTCTGAAAATCTAAAAGTCTAAAGGCCGTGGAAAACTCTTTAAAATCCTGTATAAATGGGGTTTATCCTGCAAAAGCCGTGGAAAACTCCTGAAAATCCTGCATAAATGGGTTTCCTCTGTCTAAAAGCTGAGGGAAATTCTAGAAAATCCTGTATAAATGATGTTTCTCCAAGGAGCTCCTAAAAATCCTGTATAAATGGGGTTTCTCTGTCTGAAAACAGAAAAAATCCCTCACAAATGAGTTTCCTGCTAGGGAACTGCTGAAAATTCTGTAAAAATGGGGGTTCTCTGCCTAAAACCAAGAAAAACTTCTGAAAATCCTGAAAAACCAGGTTTTCTCCGTCTAAAAGCCGTGGGAAAACTCTATAAAATCCTGTATAAATGGGGTTCATCCTAAAAAAACCGAGGAAAACTCCTGAAAATCCTGCATAAATGGGTTTCCTCTGTCAAAAAACTGAGGGAAATTCTTGAAAATCCTGTATAAGTGGGGTTTCTCTGTCTGAAAACTGAGAAAAAATCCCTTACAAATGAGTATCCTGCCAGGGAACTGCTGAAAATCCTGTAAAAATGGGGGTTCTCTGTCTAAAACTTGACTGTTAATTTAATTTAATCACCTGAGTGCTGTCAATTTAAGGGCATTTGCTGAGATTTATTGGTGTCTTTCTCCTTTTTAGGTGCATGCAGAAACAAGTGCGATTCCTTGTGTTTCACATCTTTCAGCTCTTGAAGTTTTAGTATTATCCAAGAAGAAATTATATTACACCAAGTATCAAAAACAGCTCTTGCATATAAGTGGTTTGATTGATGCTTATTTTCTTTGGATCAAACGGAAGAAACTATTCGCCTCATGGCTTGTAAGTAAACTGAATTCTTTTTCATTTTTAATCGGTCATTTATTTGACTACACTATGACCATTTTTGACAACATTTAAAAATACCAAATTTTAGCGTTTTAGCACTAAAATCCATTAAAATTGACCTAAGAGACTTTTTTTCTTCACTTTTTTTTGTCCGAGATTTCCAACTATCACAAATTCAAATATCTTCACGTTCTTCATCACCAGATGTCGTCGCTAAATTCCTTATTTCAAATTAGAACCCCAATTTTTTATTAAAAAAAAAAATTTAATATTAAAAAAAAGAGCTACAGCGGTTTTTTAATTGTACATTTAAAAGAGAAGTTCTTGTGGGGAGGCAGTGACTATCGAGATAAAGTTGGCTGTAATTTAATTTTTTTTTTAGGAAAGCGTTATTGACCTCAAAGAAAACTCCATGGATAATGTGTTTTCGGCGGGACAGCGAAATATCAGTGAAATGCTTTCAATTTTACAACATTCTGATGATATTCATGAAGATGGTGATAAAGAATTGATTCATAGTGCTGTCAATGGAATATTGGATGCTTTTGAAGCTCCGATGACGAACAATGGATTTAAAATACTCCAATAAATTAATATTTATAAAACATTTCTGACTTTCCTCTCACCGTTTTGCCTTGCCCTGTTAGTTTTAACGCATCAAATTCGATACCCTCGACGTCGGGTTTTTGGGGAAGGGTCTTCCAGACCCCGGAGGGTCAAATCGAATATTGATCTTAACCGATCTCAACTTTGTCTATGGTTCCGGCCGTACCATTTTTCTGGAAACACTTTACGGTCACAGTTTTTATCCAATTTTCACCAAATTTTCACAAAATCTTCCTTAGTCGGAGAAGAAGAATGTAACGAGGGCGATTTTGGAATTTCGAAAAAATGGCGGAGATAATGTCTGTTTAAAGTTTGAATTTTCCGGAACACTTTACGGCCACAGTTTTCATCCGATTTTCACCAAATTTTCACACAAATTTCTTTAGCCGGTGAACAAGAAACTAACGAGCGCGATTTTTGAATTTCGAAAAAATGGCGGAGATATGCACATTCCAAATTTTAAAAAATTCGCTGCGGCCGAACCGTTAATCTGATTTTCACCAATTACTCCTTATATTTTATAAGAATTTTTGATGTAAAAAAATTGCCACTTTTTAATTATCATTTTTGTTAGTAGGGAGAAATTTTATACTTCTACCCATTACGAGAGGCACATCCTTAGGCCTAAGAGCCCATTATTTCTACCTTGGCACTTAGAAAATTTTTCGAAAAAAAAGAACTTAAAAATCTCCTCTTGTGAGAGTTAGTCGTTCTGTTGTGGGTGGAACGGCTCGCCCAAAAGGACGGGACAAATTTAGAATCATTGCCGATATAAACGTCAGACAAGTAATCTGCATATTGATTGACTCGTCGTCTGTTGGCATATTAGAGATGAGTTCTACGAAGCCGTCCCCAACTTCACTGGGCTGGAGATATGGCAACCCAAAAGACCAGCGAAGCCACTGTCCAATTTCACTGTCGTCATCTTTGTAGTCGTTCACTAATCCGAGGCTCTGAATCTTACGGAACCACGACTGGGCCAAGTGAAACTTGCAACCTATCAACGTCGCATGCGGCCAAATCACTCGTGCTGCCTCAATGATCGCCACCTCAAAATCAGTTGTGCATGTATTGGGAGCCCATGCCTTACCGCTGACTTCCGCGCAATGTTTTGTAATTAAATGAAAGCATGTTTTATATGTAGCCAGCTCTTTGTTGGGCAGAAGACAGAATACCAGAAGTGCCAGAAGTCCCCGATGGATTTATGGACCTTATTTCTGAAACGCCGCCGGAGAGATGCGCAGAAGAGTTCACGGATTATAGTTAAAGAAATAGTTTTTAAAGAATTTAAAGAAATAGTTTAAAAGGGAAAATTTTCAACGCTGGAGAGGATGTTGGTATTTAATTTAAAATGTAGCTTTTAACGATATGTTTTGAACTAATTAGCACTATAGCAGTGTTATTAAAATCGTTTTGGTCGATTTCGGAATTTTTTAACTTCCTTAAAGAAGTTATTGCGATACCCTCGACGTCGGGTTTTTGGGGAAGGGTCTTCCAGACCCCGGAGGGTCAAATCGAATATTGATCTTTACCGATCTCAACTTTGTCTGTGGTGCCGGCCGGCCGTCCGTAGCATTTTTTTCCGGAACACTTTACGGCCACAGTTTTCATCCGATTTTCACCAAATTTTTACACAAATTTCTTTAGCCGGTGAAGAAGAATGTAACGAGGGGGATTTTTGAATTTCGAAAAAATGGCGGAGATATGTCTGTTTGAAATTTTAAAAAATTCGCTGCGGCCGAACCGTTAATCCGATTTTCACTAAATACCTGTGACATCGAGTAGAAAGGTTTACGTAGGACAAGATTACTCAACGAAGGAACTTGTTGGAGTTAAAAAAGCCTGGATACACATAGGAAAACTGACATCGACGACTACTGTAGAACAAGTAAAATCATTTATTTTGAAGAAAGTACCTGATATTGATGTCTCTGTTGATAAACTGGACTCCAAGGGAACAAATTCGAGCTTCAAAATTGGTATAGATTTCAATAAAGAGAGATGCTGATGGCTCCGGATTTTTGGCCCTGTAACGTCAGCTTCCGCCGTTTTTTATGGAGAAGGGGGGCGGAGCTCCCCAAAACACCGATATAAGAAACAAGCTAGCCCACAAACCAAATATGTGCGCTCCTCGGAATGCTGTGGATAAGGGTGAACCCAGAATAAAAAATTGGAATATCTGTTTTTTGAATATTAGATCTGCTCGCCATAAGAGTTACTTGCTTGAATCTTATCTATCTAGTCGAGTACATGCGCAAATTGTTATTCTTGCTGAACATTGGCTAAATGCCCAAGACATAAAATATTTCAGTATTGAAGGTTATAATATTATCTCTTCCTTTTGTAGAAGTTCTTCTAATCATGGAGGTGTATTAATTGCTGTTGATGTTGAATGGAATCTTGAACCTGTTCCGCTGGTAAATGATCTGTCCGCCGAAATGCACTGTGAGCTGTCTGCAGTTATTACTCCTGATAACTCTCTCATGATGGTTGGATTGTATAGGAGTCCTGATGGGAACCTGGACGTTTTCAGCAAAATTGTTGGTAAACTTTTTGAAGTAATAATTAAATTAAAGGAAATAAGAGTCCTGTTATTTGGGGACTTTAATGTTAGTTTTAATCTCCAAAGTAGCTATCGAAAGGACTTTGATCACATCGACACTCTACTGTCCTCGTTAGGGTTTCATTACTTATGCACCTCAAGTACTAGAAGGAACAATTGCATTGATAATGTATTCACTAATTTTGATGCTCCCTTTAAGTTGGAAGTTTCTGATGTCGCTTTCTCTGACCATAGAGCGTTGAATCTCTTATTCCCCTATAAACTACCTTTCAGATCTATTCCTAGAATTTCTAGACCTTTAAATGAACTTAATGTTTCAATATTGGAGGAGATGCTAAATAATATAGAATGGGACTCATTACTGTATTCAGATTTATCAGCTGGGGAAAAATGGATTCTTTTTTTAGAGGCTTTTCTAAGTCCTCTTAATGATATTCTCCCTTTAAAAAATAGCAAGGTGGGCAAGTCAAGGTCTGCCAGTGTTAAGGGGTGGTTTACTGAGGAATTGGGTTTGTTAAGAAGTAAGCTGCTCGCTCTAAATCTTCTAAGCATGAACTCGTCTGATGATAGCGTACTCAGATTGAGAAATAGTGTCAGAACGGAGTATAAAAGGAAGATCAAAAGTAGCAAATTGGAATTCAATAAAGCTAAGCTATTACAAAGTGACAACTTAGCCAAATCAGCTTGGAACCTAATCAATGCCAAAAGAGGTAAACTCTTGTGCCCTGAAAGTCATGTGCTCTCAGCTGAGCATTTTAGTAAACATTTTGCTGAAATCAATGTATCGCTCGCAAACTCTCTTTCTCCAGCGGTCCTAGATCCGCTTGACTTTTGTCCGCCTGGTATCGAGAATGTACCTGTCTTTGCTTTAGAGGAGGCGTCCTTTGATGAGGTGCTCGTTGCGATTGAGGCGCTCAAGAACTCGAACTCTCTTGACTTCTACAAATTGTCGACTGTGATTATTAAACGTCTTCGTCACAGCCTTGTCTATCCCCTTACCACTCTAATAAATCTGAGTATAAGGGAGGCTTCGTTTCCAGATTGCCTTAAATTGGCGGTTGTCATTCCCTTACACAAAAAGGGTGCAAAGGATGTAGCTGACAACTATCGCCCTATCTCACTGTTACCAGTTTTCTCAAAGATCTTTGAAAAAATTATTAAAAGTCGTATGACTGGTTTTAACTTCCTTAAAGAAGTTATTGCGATACCCTCGACGTCGGGATTTTGGGGAAGGGTCTTCCAGACCCCGGAGGGTCAAATCGAATATTGATCTTTTATTTATTTATTTATTTATTTATTTAAATTAAGTACATGAAGGTACTAATGTACCTATTGTATACGTCAAAATTGTATACGTCTTTACCGATCTCAACTTTGTCTGCGGTGCCGGCCGGCCGTCCGTAGCATTTTTTTCCGGAACACTTTACGGCCACAGTTTTCATCCGATTTTCACCAAATTTTTACACAAATTTCTTTAGCCGGTGAAGAAGAATGTAACGAGGGGGATTTTTGAATTTCGAAAAAATGGCGGAGATATGTCTGTTTGAAATTTTAAAAAATTCGCTGCGGCCGAACCGTTAATCCGATTTTCACCAAATTTTCACCAATTACTCCTTATATTTTTTAAGAATTTTTGGTGCAAAAAAATTGCCACTTTTTAATTACTATTTTTATTAGTAGGGAGAAATTTCGTACTTCTACCCTTTACAAGAGGCACATCCCTAGGCCAAAGAGCCCATTATTTCTACCTTGACACTTAGAAAATTTTTCGAAAAAAAGAACTTAAAAAATTTTCGAAAAAAAAAGAAAGAAAACCCGGAAAATTTTTCGAAAAAAAAAAGGAAAACCCGGAAAATTTTTCGAAAAAAAAAAAAAAAAAAGGAAAACCCGGAAAATTTTTCGAAAAAAAAAAAAAAAAGGAAAACCCGGAAAATTTTTCGAAAAAAAGAACTTAGAAAATTTTTCGAAAAAAAAAAAAAAAAAAAGGAAAACCCGGCAAATTTTTAGAAAAAAAAAAGGAAAACCCGGAAAATTTTTAGAAAAAAGAACTTGGAAAATTTTTCGAAAAAAAAAAAAGGAAAACCCGGAAAATTTTTCGAAAAAAAAAAAAGGAAAACCCGGAAAATTTTTCGAAAAAAAAGGAAAACCCGGAAAATTTTTCGGAAAAAAACTTAGAAAATTTTTCGAAAAAAAAAAAAAAAAAAAAAAAAAAAAAAGGAAAACCCGGAAAATTTTTCGAAAAAAGAACTTTGAAAATTTTTCGAAAAAAAAAGGAAAACCCGGAAAATTTTTATACTTTTCCTCCCTACTACATCCCCTTCCTTTATACTTCCTACTCCGTTATACTTCCCACTCCGTTATACTTCCCCCTCCGTTATACTTTTTTTATAATTTTCGCATATTAAATAACTGCTTTAGTTAATAATCTATAACATTTAGGTTTTTCAAAGTTTAAATATGTATTGGAAATCCTGTGACAGAAGTTATTTAATTGAGTCACAGGTTGAAGTTAGTGGGCAGATGTTAAATTTCACACGAGTTAAGGGGGCTAAAAAAGTTGGAAAAAGTAGTTTTTAAATTCTTAATGTTCTAGCGACTTGTTTTAAGGATCAACTTTAAAGTTGAACCAACATTAATTACGGGGTGATCGATCAGATGTAAAAATAAAAAATGTTTTTTTTTATTATTTACATTTATAATTTTCTGAACGAAAAAGTTTTTTTTGTATTATAAAATCGCAATAAGATGAAAAATATCATGTTTGTGATGTCTCATTAGCATATTGATTGCATCTCCGGGGCTCCCTTCGAAGATAACATGACGGTTTCACCACATTGGTTTTTCGAAATTAAATTAGTTTTACTTCCGTTTGATGTAGGTCGGCAGATGGTAGCAAACAAACATTTTTAACTTCCTTAAAGAAGTTATTGCGATACCCTCGACGTCGGGTTTTTGGGGAAGGGTCTTCCAGACCCCGGAGGGTCAAATCGAATATTGATCTTTACCGATCTCAACTTTGTCTGTGGTGCCGGCCGGCCGTCCGTAGCATTTTTTTCCGGAACACTTTACGGCCACAGTTTTCATCCGATTTTCACCAAATTTTTACACAAATTTCTTTAGCCGGTGAAGAAGAATGTAACGAGGGGGATTTTTGAATTTCGAAAAAATGGCGGAGATATGTCTGTTTGAAATTTTAAAAATTCGCTGCGGCCGAACCGTTAATCCGATTTTCACCAAATTTTCACCAATTACTCCTTATATTTTTTAAGAATTTTTGGTGCAAAAAAATTGCCACTTTTTAATTACTATTTTTATTAGTAGGGAGAAATTTCGTACTTCTACCCTTTACGAGAGGCACATCCCTAGGCCAAAGAGCCCATTATTTCTACCTCGACACTTTTCGAAAAAAAGAACTTGAAAATTTTCAAAAAAAATAAAAAAAAAAAAAAAAGGAAAACCCGGAAAATTTTTCGAAAAAAACTTTGAAAATTTTTTGAAAAAAAAAAAAAAAATTTTTCGGACAAAAAAACTTAGAACATTTTTCAAAAAAAAGAACTTAGAAAATTTTTCGAAAAAAAGAACTTAAAAAATTTTTCGAAAACAAAAAAAAAAAAAAAAAAGCCCGAAAAATTTTTCGAAAAAACTAACTTGGAAAATTCTCCTTTATACTTTCCCTCCCTACTACATCCCCTTCCTTTATACTTTCGTTCCCTTATACTTCCCCCTCCATTATACTTCCCCCTCTGTTATACTTTCCCCTTCCTTATACTTTCCCCTCCGTTATACTTCCCCCTCCTTATACTTCCCCTCCCATATTATACTTCCTAAGGCGCTTTCTCGTGGGACATACCCAGGTATGTCCGAGTTATGTCCGAGGTATGTGAACCTGATTAATGAAACCTCCCGATGAGGCCACCACTGTTTCCCACTTAAATTCGAATTTGCTTCGTTTGGCGTTTTTGTGTAGTTCCCGCTACAATTAGAACTTTCTTATTTGAATTTTTGATTGATAAGAAGTCAAAAGCAACAAAAAATGAGAATGTGCTGCTCTCATTTATTACAAGCGCACTTTATCTTATTATGCCTGGACGATATTCCTAGTGATTTTTATTACTGTTTTTTATATTTTATTAATCTTCCATTTTAGAAAAAAAGGTGATACATGTAAAATAAATGATTCTAGAAAAAAACTTAATTAACTTATTTTTTCTATATTACTTAACCTTTTTTCACCCAAAATAAATGAAAAAAGTAATTAAAATCCTAAAATTTCATTAAACAAGGGATAATTATTTTATATTTGTAAATAAACAAAACAAGAGGTTCTTAAATTGTTATAACCCGGCTTTAATCCTGCCTCCGAGCTGGGTATGTCTGGGTATGTCGTTCTAACATACTCAGGTATGTTGTGACGTCACGTTTTTCCCACGCGAAAGGAGTTTAACATACCCAGGTATGTTGAGTATGTCTGGGTATGTCCCACGAGAAAGCGCCTCTACTCCGTTATACTTCCCCCTCCGTTATACTTCCCCTCCCACATACTTCCCACTCCGTTATACTTCTCCTCCCATATACTTCCCCTCCTATATAGATACTTCTCTTTAAGGAAGTTCCCGTCGGGGCCAGCTCCAGACCAGTACTTTTCGAATGTTATAATTTGTTTAATGAGCAACAATTCGGGTTTAGAGAGGGCAGAAATACAGCAGTAGCTATAAATGATCTCCTGTCTCATGTAGTGGATAATTTTGAAAATAAGCTGTACTCTATGATAACTTTTTTTGATTTGACAAAGGCCTTTGACACTGTTCCCCACAAGGTACTAGTTGAGAAACTGAAAAAGTATAAATTTAACGACAACGTCTGCACTTTTATTGGGAGTTATTTATCTTCAAGACTCCAGTGCGTACTCGTCGATGGCATAGTGTCTGAATTTAAAGAAATCCTTACTGGTGTACCCCAAGGTTCTGTTCTGGGCCCTATTCTTTTTCTCGTCTTCGTGAACGATCTGCCGTGGCGATTTCCGTCTTTCAATTTTAGTCTTTTCGCTGATGACACCTCCTGCTTAGTAGAGGGTCGAGATCTTGAATCGGTTAGGAATCTGTGTTTAGAATCGATTTTTTTTTTTTTTTTTTTTAAAAAAAGAGTAGATATGACCAATGAGCAAGAGGCTTACTCTTACTATTGGTCAATCTACTCTTTTTTTGTTAATTGTATTAAGCAGGGCTTTTTACAAAGGGGGAGGGGATCAGACCCAGGCGGGGCTTTCGCCATAATGCCATGGCGCCCTTTTGGGCCAACTACCGGAGTAGTGGCCTAACTAAATTATCCACAGATTTTGTAGAGGGATATTTTTAATTGGAATTTTACTTCCAACCAAAAATCCCTATACCCAACCTGGGATCGAACCCCGGTCTTCCGTGGTGAGAGTCAGAGACTGAACCCACCAGCCACGGAGCCGGTTTAGAATCGATTTCCGCTTTTAATGACTGGTGTGTCTCAAACAGGATGATGCTTAATTTAAATAAAACTGAGAATTTGATTATTTCCACTCGTCCTGTCAATGACATTATAAATCCAAATTTTTTTAAATTCCTAGGCGTCTTCTTGGACAATAACTTGACTTTCGAGGTTCATTGTCAACAGGTTGCTAAGAAACTTTCTTCTGTTACGTACCTTCTCCGTCGATTAAAGTATGAGTTAGATCTCGACTGCCTTTTAATGTCTTTTCACTCGCTGTTTCAAAGTGTATTACGCTATGGAATTGTTGTCTGGGGTCACTCTGTCCACTTGGAAAAAGTGTTTGCGATACAGCGCAGGGCTGTTCGTGTTTTGGCAGGTGCTGGCTATCGTGAGGACTGCAGGGCGTGCTTTAGAGATTTGGGTATTCTCACCTGTCCGTCAGTGTATATTTTGGAATGTATGTTGCATATTAAGTTAAATCTACCTAAATACCCTGCAGCACTTTGCATATACAACACGAGAAGATCAGATTCAATTGCATTGACTGAGCCATTCAGACGCCTCAAGAGGACGGAAAATTTTGAGTTTTGGGGAATCCGTTTCTTCAATAGAATTCCAAGGAGTGTGGCGCATCTTCCAGTTGTGGAGTTTAAAAAGTTTGTTCTCGGTGTTCTGAGGAGGGAGGCCTTCTTTAGCTTTAATGAGTTTTTAATGTATAATTGGATTGAATAGTTTGTAAATTTAAGAGTTTAATAGTTAAAAGTTTTGTAAATTTCTGTAAATTTGTAACTGTAGTTTTGTTCTTTGTTTCTATGTGTATAACTGATGACGCTTACGATGAATTTTTTTAAATTTTTAAATGTAAATAGAAAATAAATAAATAAATAAATAAATATTCACCAATTACTCCTTATATTTTTTAAGAATTTTGGTGCAAAAAAATTGCCACTTTTTAATTACTATTTTATTAGTAGGGAGAAATTTCGTACTTCTACCCTATACGAGAGGCACATCCCTAGGCCAAAGAGCCCATTATTTCTACCTCGACACTTAAAAAATTTTTCGCAAAAAAGAACTTAAGAATTTTTCAAAAAAAAAATAAAAAAGAAAAAGAAGAAAAAACCCGGAAAATTTTTCGAACAAAAATTTTTTTTTTTTTTACAAAAAAAACTTAGAAAATTTTTCAAAAAAAAGAACTTAAAAAATTTTTCGAAAAAAACTTTGATAAATTTTTTGAAAAAAAAAAAAAAATTTTTTTCGGACAAAAAAAAATTTAGAACATTTTTGAAAAAAAAGAACTTAAAAAATTTTTCGAAAAAAAAAGCCCGAAAAATTTGCCCCGATATATCGGTGCCACCGATACATTTGCCCCGATATATCGGTGCCACCGATACATTTGGCCCGATATATCGGTGCCACCGATACATTTGCCCCGATATATCGGTGCCACCGATACATTTGCCCCGATATATCGGTGCCACCGATACATTTGCCCCGATATATCGGTGCCACCGATACATTTGCCCCGATATATCGGTGCCACCGATACATTTGCCCCGATATATCGGTGCCACCGATACATTTGCCCCGATATATCGGTGCCACCGATACATTTGCCCCGATATATCGGTGCCACCGATACATTTGCTCCGATATATCGGTGCCACCGATACATTTGCCCCGATATATCGGTGCCACCGATACATTTGCCCCGATATATCGGTGCCACCGATACATTTGCCCCGATATATCGGTGCCACCGATACATTTGCCCCGATATATCGGTGCCACCGATACATTTGCCCCGATATATCGGTGCCACCGATACATTTGCCCCGATATATCGGTGCCACCGATACATTTGCCCCGATATATCGGTGCCACCGATACATTTGCCCCGATATATCGGTGCCACCGATACATTTGCTCCGATATATCGGTGCCACCGATACATTTGCTCCGATATATCGGTGCCACCGATACATTTGCTCCGATATATCGGTGCCACCGATACATTTGCTCCGATATATCGGTGCCACCGATACATTTGCTCCGGTGTATCGGTGCCACCGATATATTTCCTCCGATATATATGTAAAAAATACCTGAAATATACGCTAATAACTCCGACGATTTAAACCGGCTCCGTGGCTGGTGGATTCAGTCTCTGACTCACACCACGGAAGACCGGGGTTCGATCCCAGGTTGGGTATAGGGATTTTGGTTGGAAGTAAAATTCCAATTAAAATATCCCTCTACAAAATCTGTGGATAATTTAGTTAGGCCACTCCTCTGGTAGTTGGTCCCGAAAAAAGGGCGCCACGGCATTATGGCGAAAGCCCCCGCCTGGGTCCAACCCCCCTCCCCCCTTGTAACGGCCTGAGGCCAACAAGTATCAAAAACACTGAAAAAAAAGCAGTTGTAATATTGATGAAACGCAAATTGTTGACTTTTTTTCATTGCCACAAGTAGTTTTTTCATCTTAATAATAATTTTTTTTTCATTGAGTTATGATGGCATTGTTGTTACAACGAATCGTCGATTTTTAAATTGTACAACATAAATTTATTCGTTACCATGAATTTTTTCATAGCACCAACAATTATTTTAAAATGGGATAATGAATTCTGATTATCAAAATTACTCGTTGTTCTTGTGATTGTCTCAACAAAGAGTATGGTTAAAATAATGAACTATTTACATCGTTTTTAAAAATAATGAAACCAATCATACATTCCTATGTCTTAATTATTGAATTTAATGATTTTGCATTACTAAGAAATTAATGATACTTAATTACCGTAGTAATGAATTTTTTATCATTGTTTTAACAATTTTTTTTTTCAATAAACTTTGTTTCTTCATTATTAATTTAATAAATTTTCGAACGAGCGCTATTTGAGTGAGCGGTTTTGGTTTTGCCGCGTAAATTTAAAAACAATTGATCTCTCTATCCAACATTACCTACTCATTTTACCAAACTGTTTTTTTATTTATCAGTTTTATTTTTAATTTCTGTAATTTAAATTGTTTTTTTTTTTTTTTTTTTTTTTTTTTTTTTTTTTTAATATCACGTTTATGCTGTAAAAAATACCTAAATACAAAAATTAGTTTTGATACCTACAGGTAGGTAGTCGATAACAACCTTTATTTTTTTGGGGGCCTAAAAATTTTTCGGAACACTTTACGGCCGTAATGTTTATCCGATTTTCTCTAGATTTTCCTTTTGTGATTATCTAGCGAAAGCAGACATTCATCGAAATTCGCCAAAATGCGGTGGAGATCATCTGTCGGTAGGTAATGCTGCGGCCATATATACCTACATCCGATCCTTATCAAATTTACACTAAATACTCTTTACCTATATGTAATCCCGAATTCAAGTTAGGTAATAAATTCGATGAATTTTAGTAATAAAGTAGACAAAGTTTGGTTAGCTTTGTTAGCCGCAGCGCCGTTTTAAAACCTTCAGACAGTATTATCTCTTCGAAATTCGAAAATCGCTCTCCAGAATTTCTTATTCAAATAGCATTTTATGGGGGTTTCTAGAAGCTCATTCTCCATATACTAGACGATGACGGTAAAACAAGAACTTCTTGAGGAAGTTAATTCTGGCAGAGTAAGTTATTTTAATTCGGTGTTTTTCCTCCAACCTGAGCGGCTAATTTGCTGTGGCAACGATGAGTTTGCAATTTTGACTCGCAAAGTGTGAAGGGTAAACCGAGTTGACTCGCATCCTATCCGAAATTTTGACGAAACCTCAAAATTTGAAAAGACCCCCCTGAAGGAGATGTTGCTCAAGATTGTTGCTATACCGTCTCAACGGTTTAACGGTTTAAAAATTAAACGGTCTCAACGGCTTTTAAAATCAAATATCAATGAATTAGTTCATTGTGTAAATGATTCATTTTTTACTTTTTTTTATTTTTAAAATCAGTACGTAAAAGCAATGAAATGATTCATCGAATCAAAGAAATCTACTTACAATTTATGTATTTATTTCGTCAAATTCATACTTTTGGTTTTAACAATAATGAAAATTTCGTACATAAGACAATACTTTTTATTAACTTCAACCCCTCCAAAAAACCGCGAGAAATCGTTCATTTGTCCTCCGACTCTCAAGCGAGGAAGTTCGTTGCCCTCTGGACAAGTTTAGTGCGTACGCAGCTTATCTCCGAAAGGCACCATCATTAAGGTAAGCAATAAAAAATGTACAACTCGATATTATTATATTATTATCTTCATTATTATTTACAGCGACACCTATTTTTTCAGTCCAAATTTTAAAATGCGGTGCTTTTTATGCGTTTCGACCTTTCCTACTTTCAATGAACTGTATAGTCACCAGAAGCGTGTTCACAATTTAAATAGTAGCTCAGATTTTCATTGTGTTGAATGCACCCAAAAATTTACGCTTTTTAAAAGATACAAAAAACATATTTTGACAAAACATATAAACAAATCATTCGATTCCGCAAGTCATTTTACCCCTATGGAACGCAATTCACCCATTACTTCTCCAGTTCAACCCTCCACTTCATCATATAACATACAAACTCTACAAACATATAACATACATGAAAATCAGGCGTCAGATCCAGCTTTTTTTAATTTTCCCATATCATCAGATCAAGTCGATTATGACTATAATGCTCATTTAGAATCAATAGAAGAATCAGCCTTTCAATTTTGTTTAGGCCTTCACAACAAAGACAATCTTTCAAGAAAAGACGTTTATAATATTCAAAAATCTATAAGTGAAGAGATTATCGCCCCTATTTTAGATTTATTTAAAAATATTATAACCTGTCAAAAAAATCCGGATCAATCTCAATCCTTCCTTAGCGATATTATGTGCTGTATATCTAAACTAAGAAATCCATTCCAAAATTTTGACTCTGATCACAAGTTTTATACAACATTACAAATTAAAAATAATACCAATCACTATGAATCATGTTTCAAAGAATTCAATATATATGAAGAAATAGCACCTGCACATAAAAATGGTGAACTCATACATAAAACAGTAAAAGCAAGTGGCATTCTGATGCCCTTAAAGTATCAGTTCAAAGTTTTTTTTGAAAAAAATAACCTTATCACGAGCACTCTGAAGTACATAGAAAGTTTAGAGAATAATAACAGCAAAAGATTAACCAACTTTGTTCAAGGAGAGCTTTGGAAAAGAAAAAAACAATTATACCCTGGTCAACTTTTGATACCATATATTTTATATATAGATGATTTTGAGATAAATAACCCATTGGGGACCCACGCATCTAAGGATTCCATTTGCAATTTGTACTATTCTTTCCCTTGCTTACCGTTTAGCGAGTCTAAAATTAAAATGTTTTTCTTGCTTCCTCCGTTAAATCAAAAGAATTAAAAAAATTTCAAAACGAAAAATGTTTTCAGTTATTGATTGAAAGCATTATTTCGTTAGAAACAGAAGGAGTAAAAATAAAAAATGAAAATACTATCATGAATATTCACTTTATATTAGGGTTAGTGGTGGGCGATAATTTGGGCTTAAATAGTTTCCTTAATTTTAGCAGTTCGTTTTCTAGCACCTATTTTTGTAGGTTATGCCAAGGGGCCAAAGATATTTGTCAACTCACATCTTCAGAACAACCAAACCTAATGCGTACAATAGAAAACTACGACAGTGATATAATTACCAGTGATCATGGAGTAGTGAAAAACTCGCTAATGAATAACATACCATCTTTTCATGTTGTTGACAATTACTACGCAGATATTATGCATGATCTGTTTGAAGGCGTGTGTCATTATGACCTTATTCATATTCTGAATTACTTCATTTATCACATGCAATTCTTTTCGTTAAGCACATTAAATTCTCGAAAAACTAATTTCGATTATGGCCCTACAGAAATTAAAAATACATCTCCAATAATCGAAGAAAAACATTTGAAAAATAAAAAACTCAAGATGTCAGCAAGAGAAATGATGACATTTGTTATCAATTTTCCCATTATGATCGGTGACTTTGTCCCCGATGACGATGATGTGTGGGCATTTCTGATTAACCTAATCCAAATCATTGACATTTTGCTTCGTTTCGAAATTACCGAGGAGTCGGTATTACAATTGGAACAGAAAATCATACATCACAATGCAAACTATGTAATTTTATTTAAAGACACACTAAAACCGAAATTCCACATACTAACCCATTATCCGACAATCCTTAAACAGTCGGGGCCTCTGCGAAACATATGGTGTTTTAAGTTCGAACAAAAGCACAAACAATTCAAAACGTATGCACGCATAATAACTTCAAGAAAAAACATTTGCCAAACTTTAGCCAAAAAGTACGAATTAAAATTCGCCTATGAAATGACAACAAAAGAAAACACGGAAATAAATAATAAAAAAATCGATAAAAGCAGCTATGATAGCATTATAAAAAACATGCTAGGAGAAAAGGATATTCAATATTATTCTCAAATCAATTTGAAAGGTGTTTCTTACGAATCTGGGCAATTTATTTTTACATATAACCGCGAAATGACCGTCGAGTTTTACGTAATCCGGGAAATCTTATCCGTTGGAAACAAGAAAATGTTAATTTTTGGCCAAAAAATACTATCACATGATTTTGATAACCATACATTGACTTACATAATAGATCCTAAAAAATATGGTAGTTTAGAATTCATAAGTATCAATGAATTGGCAGGGCCACCCATTCATTTAGTAAAAACAGCAAGAGGAATGCATTGCTTGAGGCCAAAAGATTATTATCATACATTAGGTTAATCATTTTTCCCCCTCCCCCTACCAAATACTCTGTTCTCTTTCAAAGATACATACTTATGCAATAGGTACATTAACATACAATACATACAAACTCAACTCATACAGAATACAAAATACACAAAACAAAATACAAAATAATACAAAATACAAAATAACTCTATTGAAAATCTGATCCTTCTTATACGTTCCAAGTTCCAAGAGTGAGAATCTGGATCGGATGCGCCTGCTCTCTGTTCCTTTTTCGTACGTAGTCCCGACTCCCTGGTCCCTACCTCGTGGCATGATGAACCCCCCTCCCACCCGCTATCACGTAAACGCTGCGGCAGAACAGCGAACACAGTCTGAACTAAAGAACTAAAGGAAATAAGGAATCCAACCTCTCCGCATTGCATTCATTGCGCGTGTCACGTGAGTGCATTCAAGAATCAAGTTTTAAGATTCTCGCCGGCTTTAATCTACTATCGTAATATTCTTTATGCCACTTGTATAGCTTTTAATTAAATTTTAGAGTATTTCATCGACACGAGCTCGCATAAAGTTGCAAACTGTCGAACGTCCTCAAAGCTTCGATCGCACCACGTGGTTGGGTGCGAAAGTCTTCAGAATCTCTCCGCTTAATCGCATTTTCGTAAGTTTTTTTTCTCTCTCGTTTTCTTCTTAGCTTTTGATTAAATTTAAGAGTAAATTTTCATCGTCGAGCGATCGCCAAAAGTTATAAACGGACAGTCGAACGTCCTCAAAGCTTCGATCGCACCACGTGGTTGGGTGCGAAAGTCTTCAGAATCTCTCCGCTTAATCGCATTTTCGTAAGTTTTTTTTCTCTCTCGTTTTCTTCTTAGCTTTTGATTAAATTTAAGAGTAAATTTTCATCGTCGAGCGATCGCCAAAAGTTATAAACGGACAGTCGAACGTCCTCAAAGCTTCGATCGCACCACGTGGTTGGGTGCGAAAGTCTTCAGAATCTCTCCGCTTAATCGCATTTTCGTAAGTTTTTTTTTCTCTCTCGTTTTCTTCTTAGCTTTTGATTAAATTTAAGAGTAAATTTTCAT
This sequence comes from Orius insidiosus, assembly GCA_014119065.1. Classification (NCBI taxonomy): domain Eukaryota; kingdom Metazoa; phylum Arthropoda; class Insecta; order Hemiptera; family Anthocoridae; genus Orius; species Orius insidiosus. The sequence continues at coordinate 32,107 of JACGAQ010000885.1, read as the reverse complement.
CGTCGAGCGATCGCCAAAAGTTATAAACGGACAGTCGAACGTCCTCAAAGCTTCGATCGCACCACGTGGTTGGGTGCGAAAGTCTTCAGAATCTCTCCGCTTAATCGCATTTTCGTAAGTTTTTTTTCTCTCTCGTTTTCTTCTTAGCTTTTGATTAAATTTAAGAGTAAATTTTCATCGTCGAGCGATCGCCAAAAGTTATAAACGGACAGTCGAACGTCCTCAAAGCTTCGATCGCACCACGTGGTTGGGTGCGAAAGTCTTCAGAATCTCTCCGCTTAATCGCATTTTCGTAAGTTTTTTTTCTCTCTCGTTTTCTTCTTAGCTTTTGATTAAATTTAAGAGTAAATTTTCATCGTCGAGCGATCGCCAAAAGTTATAAACGGACAGTCGAACGTCCTCAAAGCTTCGATCGCACCACGTGGTTGGGTGCGAAAGTCTTCAGAATCTCTCCGCTTAATCGCATTTTCGTAAGTTTTTTTTCTCTCTCGTTTTCTTCTTAGCTTTTGATTAAATTTAAGAGTAAATTTTCATCGTCGAGCGATCGCCAAAAGTTATAAACGGACAGTCGAACGTCCTCAAAGCTTCGATCGCACCACGTGGTTGGGTGCGAAAGTCTTCAGAATCTCTCCGCTTAATCGCATTTTCGTAAGTTTTTTTTCTCTCTCGTTTTCTTCTTAGCTTTTGATTAAATTTAAGAGTAAATTTTCATCGTCGAGCGATCGCCAAAAGTTATAAACGGACAGTCGAACGTCCTCAAAGCTTCGATCGCACCACGTGGTTGGGTGCGAAAGTCTTCAGAATCTCTCCGCTTAATCGCATTTTCGTAAGTTTTTTTTCTCTCTCGTTTTCTTCTTAGCTTTTGATTAAATTTAAGAGTATATTTTCATCGTCGAGCGATCGCGAAAAGTTATAAACGGACAGTCGAACGTCCTCAAAGCTTCGATCGCACCTCGTGTTAGTGTGCGAAAGTCTTCAGAATCTCTCCGCTTAATTGCATTTTTGTAAGTTATTTCATTTTACAGGTTTTAATGGCATTTTCTATAGATTTTTATCGTCAATTGATCTCGTTGCAGTGATCCATAATGGAAGATTGGTGTTGCAATGAGGATAATAATGTTTTTCCTAAAGAGAAGGAATTGCTGAACAGTTTTCCTCTCACATCAAACTCTGCAGACATGTCATCGGAAATTGAACCTTTGAACGATGAGCTTGAATCTCTTTTAGGAGACTGGGGACTAAAGCATCTTTTACCTGAATTTATTAGTAAGTTAATGGTGTCTAAAAATGCAAGAACTGCTAATTGAAAACCTGACCACCTTTTTTTCCTCTCTAATTTTAGACCAACAATTGACGGTTTCCATACTCAAAGAGATTACTCGCTCGCAGCTGGAAAGAATGTTAAGTTTTTATCCACTTGGTGTCCAGTTCCAGTTGGAAATAAGATTCATAGAATGGCGAAAATCTATTGGCAATCCTGTGGTGTGTTGTGGTGGACCTCCCCCCTCTATCGCCCCTCTCGTCAATGTGGTACCTCCATTGGCCCCTGACAACAAGGTCACACAGTCTCCTGGTAAAAACCTTATACATATTATGAAACCGTAGCTTATGCATAATCATCTATTATTTTTCAGCAACTTTATCTGAAATTTTGCATTCTTCCAATAAGGGGAAAAGACTTATTGAATTTTACAATGAAAAAGGAAATTTTGGCCCTGAACAACGGAGCATTCTTATAAATGTAATAACTTATTATTTTCAAGACCGAGAGTTACCATTTACTTTGAAAACCAGTCGAGACATAGAGCTCCAAATATTGGAAAGATTTCCAACTGAAATAATTGTAAGTTAATTGTATATTATGATGTATAGGTATAACAAAAGTACCAACAGTAACAAAAGTAGGTAATGTATAACTTTTAACTGTTTACAGGAATACTATCGTAGTAGCACTGATAAAAGAGGGCGACTGTACGTGAAATATCACAATTCAATATCCACAGAGAGGAATGCTCTAAAAAATAAAAAAACCAAGAAATGCATCATACAAATGAAAGATCGGTTTAATATGGATTTCGGTATAGCTCTTTTATTATTATTCTGTTAATTTTTAGTATTCAATACTTTAATTCTACTGTTTTTTTTTAGTACCTGAGGACAATGCCGAGCTTTGTCTTTCATCAATAAAACATGAAAGACTGTCTTCATCTGAAATAGATTGCTTATGGTCAGCATGCCACAAAGCAAGGATGGATTTTATTCGAAAACATTCTATGGTCGACGTTTTAAATACATGGGAGCCGTACAACAAACCGAGCGGTTATCGTATGGTACTAAAAATTTTTCTTGTTATTATAAATAATAAACATTGTAACTTGCAGATTGAAATGGATTTCACACTTGCATTTAACGAAAAATCACTGCTCGAACGGTGGGACTTTGAAGTTAATAAAATTATAAACTTCATTAAAACAAATATCAAAGACAAAAAATGTCTTGCTTTGATAAACGACTTAACCGAAGATTCTAACTCAAGTAATAAAATAAAAAATAAATTAGTTGAAAATTTTATCTAATTACATATATTTTTAGACCACCGTGATGCTGTCGTTATTTTGACTTTACAAGCATATTTTGTTCCCACGGCGAGATCAATTAAGAAAGATGCGAATGGGAAAAAAAACGTAATAAAATATTCTATAAAGGACGCCCAAGACTCCATACTTTTTATTGGAAAGACACTTCAAGAAGTTGAGGATACAATCAAATTTAAAGTTGAAAGACAGGCAAATCTTCAACCAGCCATTTACTGTGTAGGTTCATTAAAGAAAATTACCGATATTGTTGTTATAATAGAAAATATTAGATACTGTTTTAAATCTATAATCAAAGCACTTGATATATGCTTCAAAGCTATGTATGTCTTCAACTTGTCGCTTCCGGAAGAATCTAAAAATTTTTACTCGTTTGTCGAAAGTCACTTCTACAATCTTAAACCGTCTGTCAAGCTAGACAAAATTTTTATTCTCAAAGAATTTTTAGCACAATGAATGTACCTAATTAGGTTTTTTTTTTGTAACCCATTTTTAAATAAATTTTGAAATACATATCTTACTGTTTTTACTTTCTTTTACCTTATGAGTTATGAGTTATATATATGAAATTGTTCTTTTAAATAAAGAAACAAATTAATGAAAGAATGAATCGATTGCTTTAAACTAAAGACGAGGTTCATTATGTTCTTGAACAAAAGTTGTTCTATTAATGAATTATATTTAAGGTTTTAATAAAAATTTTCAATAATTAAACGAAGGAGTTTCATTAAAAACAAAAACAAAAATTTTTAAATCAATGAAGTAACTACGTTGAACCATGAACGATGGTTCATTGCTTTCAACAATACTATTTCCAATAACTATAAAAGGTTCATTGATTGTAGTAAACATTATTCCTCACATCTATGATGATATTATTAAAACGGTAAAAAATAATATTAAGTACAATGAATCTAGATTGTTGAATTATGGAACCATTTACTTATATTTACGAAAAGATTCATGTGAGCTATTCAAGTAGGATTTATAACATCAATAATTCAAGTTCATTGCTCCAAAGAAATATTCATACCTAAAGTAATTTAATGAAATGCGTTTCATTCTGGCAACAATCCCCGTAATTGGAGCCCTTTTAATGAAAATATTTCATTGAAGCAACTGCATTTTTTTTTAATATAACGTCAGTTTTTTTTTCAGTGAAGAGTAGATTAACCAATAGGAAGAGTAAGCCTCTTGCTCATTGGTTATATCTACTTCTTTTTTAAAAAAAAAAAAAAAAAAACTCCGACGATTTTCACCCTTCCTTAGTTCCTAAATAATAATTTCCTCCGATATATCTAAGTTATCACAGAAGCCTGAAGACGAATCAGCAGAAATCCCGTGTAAGACGAGATCCTAGACTGCAAACGTCCACGTCTTGTACCCCTACAAGACAAAAGCCCGATGTTTATATAAGACCTTTTTAAAATAGATAAGGTAGTCTTAAGGTTGAATCTGTGTAGTTATCTTGTATAATCTAAATAAAACTTTTTAAAAAGACATTTTGTGAAGAACAATTTTAATTGGCGCAGTCGGTAGGACCGGTTACCGAAAAGTACGGGATCGTTTTAACGAATTTAAACCGGCCGAATCTACGAAACCACAGAGCTTAGACTCCGGAGGACTAAAAGGACACACACAAAAAGCAAAAAGAAAGCCCGCGGATGCTGAAACTATTGCTGTGAGTACCATAAATATTTTCCTCTCTTTCTCTATTTGACCATCGTGGAAATCAAAGCGTTTGGGACAATATTGCGTTAGCCCAATTCGTACCTCCCCGAAAAGTCAAATTTCAAACCTCCGACATAAACAAAAACATAAACATAAAATGGTGCCACAACAAGTGGGAGTTTTTGGTCTTACCCAAGAACAATTACAACATTTTATCAACTCGATTTCCAGACCCCACCGATACATTTGCTCCGATATCGGTGCCACCGATACATTTGCTCCGATATATCGGTGCCACCGATACATTTGCTCCGATATATCGGTGCCACCGATACATTTGCTCCGATATATCGGTGCCACCGATACATTTGCTCCGATATATCGGTGCCACCGATACATTTGCCCCGATATATCGGTGCCACCGATACATTTGCTCCGATATATCGGTGCCACCGATACATTTGCTCCGATATATCGGTGCCACCGATACATTTGCCCCGATATATCGGTGCCACCGATACATTTGCTCCGATATATCGGTGCCACCGATACATTTGCTCCGATATATCGGTGCCACCGATACATTTGCTCCGATATATCGGTGCCACCGATACATTTGCTCCGATACATCGGTGCCACCGATACATTTGCTCCGATACATCGGTGCCACCGATACATTTGCCCCGATACATCGGTGCCACCGATACATTTGCCCCGATATATCGGTGCCACCGATACATTTGCCCCGATATATCGGTGCCACCGATACATTTGCCCCGATATATCGGTGCCACCGATACATTTGCCCCGATATATCGGTGCCACCGATACATTTGCCCCGATATATCGGTGCCACCGATACATTTGCCCCGATATATCGGTGCCACCGATACATTTGCCCCGATATATCGGTGCCACCGATACATTTGCTCCGATATATCGGTGCCACCGATACATTTGCTCCGATATATCGGTGCCACCGATACATTTGCTCCGATATATCGGTGCCACCGATACATTTGCTCCGATATATCGGTGCCACCGATACATTTGCTCCGGTGTATCGGTGCCACCGATATATTTCCTCCGATATATGTAAAAATACCTGAAATATACGCTAATAACTCCGACGATTTTCACCCTTCCTTAGTTCCTAAATAATAATTTCCTCCGATATATCTAAGTTATCACAGAAGCCTGAAGACGAATCAGCAGAAATCCCGTGTAAGACGAGATCCTAGACTGCAAACGTCCACGTCTTGTACCCCTACAAGACAAAAGCCCGATGTTTATATAAGACCTTTTTAAAATAGATAAGGTAGTCTTAAGGTTGAATCTGTGTAGTTATCTTGTATAATCTAAATAAAACTTTTTAAAAAAGACATTTTGTGAAGAACAATTTTAATTTACATGAATGATATTTAGCCTAAACTGATTTGCACTATAGCAGAAATATTTAAATCATTCTGATCGACTTCAGAATTTTTTTATTTATTTCTTTAGATCTTCACTTGCTATAAATCTAATGCTATGGGCTGGAGCTTGAGCCCGTCGTAAATTAACGTAAAAAACCAAAAGAACCAAAAAAAAAATATGGGATACAAATAAAAAAAAAACCATTATTCAATTTGAAATTGTTCCTAGGTAGAAAAATGACAAGTCTTCGCAGATCGAGGTCTACGTGAACCCCGGAAGAAACCCCAAATTTCACCCTGCGAACTTTCACCAACTTTTAGACTCTCTCCCACCCCTTTCACATAGGGCGCCCTCTCTTACTACTACCCGAAGCTCGAATTGTTCTTAATTCTCCAAAATATAATTTTAATTGTTAATAATATCAAAACATATGTATCGATATATTTCCTCCGATATATCGGTGCCACCGATACATTTGCTCCGATATATCGGTGCCAACGATACATTTGCTCCGATATATCGGTGCCACCGATACATTTGCTCCGATATATCGGTGCCACCGATACATTTGTAACGGTGGGTTTATTTTATATTTCTATTTTCCCCGGAGGATGATGTTATTTCCTCTTTCGTTACTTAATTAGGGGCGTATAATGAATAATAAAACTCTACAGTCTAAATACCATTTATTGATTATATTATATTAAAATACACACTAATTATTTATCCTAACCTTAGCTATTATGGATATATGGACAAATGGTTTCGGAATATTCTTTAACTTTACCTTAATTAATATTCGGGCTTCACGTCCAGTCACTCCAAGATGCAGGGTCAGAATGGCCCCGAGTCTTAGTCTTAATCTCTCTGGTTTAACTCTTCCCCCCTCCTTTTTAGGGAGGACTACCCCCTCCGATATTGTACATATGAAACCATAGGGTTAAAGATACCTTTACCCCCGTTTCTCTCTTCATGTGGATACTGGGGTGTCTTATCAATAATGCTACTCTCAGAGACGTGCTAAGCCGATTTGCCTATCCTAACTCCTGTCCCTTTGTTACATCCTTCCCCCGCTCCAGTTAGACACCGTCCTCGGTGTCAGGGGTAAGGCCCGTGACTCTTAAAAATGCCCACTTGTACAAAACAAAAAAAAATTAAAACTCGTTATTTTGAAAACCAGTTCCGAAACCACAGTCCTAATATCCCCAAGTACCATCAAGAAGACAACCTAAAAAAAAATAACATTGGCAACACAAATCCAACCCAAAAAGATAACACAGTATCTTGAAAATACAAAATTACTCATGCTAAAAAAAATACATAACAAAAATTGCATCAAAAGATTAACTTAACCAACTAACATCTACAAAAAAAATTCTACTAAAAAAAAAGTAAGCACTTAAAACTACAAAGTATCAAAGTTTACATACAAAAATAAGCACTTAAAACTACAAAGTATTAAAGTTTACATACAAAAATAAGCACTTAAAACTACAAAGTATTAAAGTTTACATACAAAAATAAGCACTTAAAACTACAAAGTATTAAAGTTTACATACAAAAATAAAAATTTGTGAGCCCCAAGACTCACCCAGAACTACAAATTACAAATTTCAAATTCCAAATTCCAATTACAAATTTCACCTTACTTCCAAAAAAAAATTCTTTCAAAAATTTCTTTCAAAGATTTTCAAATTCCCAAAACTCGCTCAGAATTACCAATTACAAATTACAGTCCAAATTACTAATTTAACCTTACTTTACGGGGGTATATACCATTCTAGATAACATTAAATTAAATAAACGAAATTATAAAAGAACTTAGCTACAACAAAATTAAACAAAAAAAAAAAAAAAAAAAAAAAAAAAAAAAAAACAAGGTAAACTAAAGTCTTTAATGAAGGTCTTGAACGAAGTTCGATCGCCGATCACGGCGCGACCGTTGGCCCTGGGAAAGCTGCACTCATGCTGTATTGTTATCTCGTCTTTCCGTCGTATCCAACTGGTTTGGGGTGATTCGGGCCCATTCGACCGTTGAATCCCCGGAAAACCTCTCCGTCATGCTGTTCCTCTCCTTCATTAACATTTACCATCTTGCCAAAATTTCTAAAATAAACTACATTATAGACATTTTCTTATTTATATCTTATTCCTATTGTTGTTTTTTTTTTTTTTTTTTTTTTTTTTTTTTTTTTTTTTTTTTGTACATACCCTTCGGACCATCCTGATTGCATCCTGGAGTTTGGATTGCCCCTCCGTTCTGAATTCTTCCATGTTGAAGTCTCAAAATCGCTTTACTCTCATCTCATTTACTTCGTAAACCATTTGTCCATTTTATCCTTTTTTTGTTTTCAAATTTCTACTCCCGATTATTTCCAAAGTGTCCCTTTTGTTATTGTTTATAATAAAATTCAAAACTCATTCCTAAAATTCTAATAACTTAAAACAATCCAAATCTTCAAATTCCCAAAAATCCAAAAATTCACAAATTCTTAAATTCTCAAATTGAAAATCTCCATCCTTTTTTTTTTTTTTTTTTTTTTTTTTTTTTTTTTTTTTTTTTTTTTTTTTTACCCTAAATCATTATATCTACGGAGTTCCGTCCTATGAATCCGTCCCCACTTGAAATTGTGCTTACCATTCCATCTTGAGGATTTTTTTGTTTACGTTTTCCCACTTTCAACCTCTACCCCTTTTTTTTTTAATCTTACACCCAGCATCTATCACTCAATTTATGGTTTCCTACATTCAACCTCTTCACTTTTTTTTTTGTTGACCCTTCCATATTTTCTTCGAAAAGCCTTATCTATGCCACCACGCACTTCCAAAAACATACCTTCAAAAACACTCATATCTATGCAACCATGCACTTTCCAAATATCCCCACAAATCACCTTCGTAAGCCCAAACTACATCCTCTCTTTTTATTTCTTAACAGTATCAAACGACGGAACCCCTTATCTTAACTACTACCCAATTATCCTATGCAGCTAAACAACTCTTATAAGAAATTTCCACTTCAGCATGACTGTCTATTTATTCATTTATTTTCCCAAGGAAAGTTAATCAAATCCCATTCACTCCAAATTTCTCATTTATACTGTGGTCCCGGGACCACGATGTAGTTCTCACTTATCGCCTACGCACGCGGATACGTATAGGGCGCCTCGAGTAATTTCGAAACTCGCTGGGTACGATAACCCATTCTCAGATAATGGGTACCTATTCTCAGATAATAGGATACATACACAAAACCATTGTTGTTCTCAAATTAACAACATCCAATCCTTTTTTGCTCTCAAACTAGCAACATCCCTTCCAGTTTTCTCCTCCAATTAACAACAACCATTGTTGTTCTCAGGTTAACAACAACCATTGTTGCCCGCGAATTTTCCCACATGACGCCTAATAAAGCCCTCAAGTTAACGCTTTAAAATAGAACGCCCTCAAATACTCATAACCATAATGAACCATAATAAACCAAATAATCATAACTTTAATCAAATAATCATAACCATAATAAACCAAATAATCATAACTTTAATCAAATAATCATAACCTCTCAAAAAAAATCTCAAAACCTCTCAAAAATACTCAAAAATCTCAAAACCTCTCAAAAATACTCAAAAATCTCAAAACCTCTCAAAAATACGCTCTCAATCTCCAGCGCGAGAAGACTTCAACTCCTTTATCCGCTGATTACCCGCTCAATGCCGATCTAGTCGTACCATTCCATCCGACACCCTCTCAAAAGGACGGTCAAAAGTCGTTATCCGCCTTCCCTCGTACGTGCGCTAACCTTAACCTAAACTATCATACTTCCTTTTACACTTCACACACTTTTTCAAACAGGAGGCCTCCCATTTACTCAACAACATTTTCTCTATTTGAAAACTCCTACCTAACATTTAGATCCTACTCCACCCCGCCATTTTGGAATGAGGGTATTTGGGTACGAACCTCTTGTAACTTGGATATATTCGTCAACACATCCGAGTCAACTGAGGTGGGTAAAAATGCCAAATCTATCGGCATTCGAGGTTCGAACCCATGCATGAGATAAAAGGGGCGAAAATTTTAGCGATTTTACATATTCTCTAAAAGTTTTTTTTTTTTTCAATAAAATGGGTACCCCTATCACTACTTAATATTCAGGAACACCCAAAACGGCAGATTATCTCGTCCAAAAATAGCGTGGCGGCTCCAGAATCCGCACGCGTGGTAGCCTTGGCTATCGCGAATCGCGTGGTGGTGCAAGTACCTACTATTATGTATGAATATGAACCACTCGAGTGGTTTAAAGGTCCTAAAAAATCAATTATTACATGACTCCAAGGTGAACTCTGGGGATCTATTGGCTATTTTTAACTAAATTATAAATTTTTAAGTACTCCGCAACAGAAAGTGATGGATTTATGTCTATCTTAACGCCCCTTCTGTCCACCAAGATAGGTTTATTGTTTCCCAATGTTTTCTGGGTCCCCAGCGCGACAAGTGTTTTTTCATCCGGACCCACGTCAAAAGTCTCCGATACTTTCACATCTGGTGGTATCCCGGGGGGTCGGGTACGTTTTTCGTAGGCCATTGATTTTATTTCTAACACATGCCTATTTTTTTTTTTTTTTCTCTATTATGTCTCGTTTAATTTCTCCTAACACGGTCCCACTCAACAGTCTTTGCGTAGTAACCCCATAATTGAACAATTTTATGCTATTTACTCTCAATCCTACCATTTTATCCTCTATATTACTCTTAATCCTACCATTTTACCCTCCATCCAACTTACCAAAACTATATCTCTTTCCCCAAAGTCCACTCTTACTCCATATTTATGGAAAAGTCAGTTCCTAATATCACCGGGTGATTGAGTTGTTTAACCACAAATAACGTATAACTAACCGACTTACTACCTAGTCTTATGCTAACTACTGTATTACCTATTATTTCTAACAAAGTTTGATTCGCCGACTTAGCTGTCCCCCCATATTTTTTGTCCCCTCGTTTTTTTTTTTTTATTGTTTAGATCACCAGACATGAAAGAAAATGATACTATTAAAATAAAAGAAATTAAAAGAAAATGATAACATTAAAACCCCGTAATTTACTCATTAAAAACCCAGCTTAAATGTGTCATTTATATTATGTTTTCATCCCAAATCCCCAAAATAAATTTCCTCAGGTAATTAAAATCCCCCAGCAAACTACAATTGTCCACGACACCCGCGCTACGCCGGAGACTCTAAATAAGGGTCTCCCCAAACTGGTTAGCGAACGGAAAACCGCAGATCACGGAATATCCGCAAGGCACGGGTAACGCGAAACAGAAACAAAAAAGAAAAATACCAAAAAGAAATTCGTGCTACGCCGGAGGCTCAAAATAAGAACCTCCCCTCAACGGTCAGCGAACGGAAAACCGAAAATCGGAATACCCGCAAGGCACTTATTTCTCCAAAGCACCCAAACCAACCAAAAAAAGAAGAAGAAAAACAAAAACAAAAAAAAGAAAAATATTGAAAAGAAATTCGTGCTACGCCGGAGGCTCAAAATAAGAACCTCCCCTCAACGGTCAGCGAACGGAAAACCGAAAATCGGAATATCCGCAAGGCACTTATTTCTTTAAAGCACCCATATGAAACCCAAAAAAAAAAGTATCAACCCAAAAAAAAACTTATCGATATAAAAAAAATGTTCAAACTGTCAACTGCCAAACCAGAAGAAATCCCCTTAAAATAAAACATGCAACAAACCTTAAAACCAAACCATGCACTATTCTAGTACCTAAATCCCAAAACAAAACACCCAAAAACCTCGAAATCCCCTTAAAAAAAAACTATTAAACAAAACACTATTTTAGGGACCACAGAGCGCGGATCACTTCGAGACAAAAGTTCGAAGAAACGGCGCCTCCACCACTTGTAACGGGGGGTTTATTTTATATTTCTATTTTCCCCGGAGGATGATGTTATTTCCTCTTTCGTTACTTAATTAGGGGCGTATAATGAATAATAAAACTCTACAGTCTAAATACCATTTATTGATTATATTATATTAAAATACACACTAATTATTTATCCTAACCTTAGCTATTATGGATATATGGACAAATGGTTTCGGAATATTCTTTAACTTTACCTTAATTAATATTCGGGCTTCACGTCCAGTCACTCCAAGATGCAGGGTCAGAATGGCCCCGAGTCTTAGTCTTAATCTCTCTGGTTTAACTCTTCCCCCCTCCTTTTTAGGGAGGACTACCCCCTCCGATATTGTACATATGAAACCATAGGGTTAAAGATACCTTTACCCCCGTTTCTCTCTTCATGTGGATACTGGGGTGTCTTATCAATAATGCTACTCTCAGAGACGTGCTAAGCCGATTTGCCTATCCTAACTCCTGTCCCTTTGTTACACATTTGCTCCGATATATCGGTGCCACCGATACATTTGCTCCGATATATCGGTGCCACCGATACATTTGCTCCGATATATCGGTGCCACCGATACATTTGCTCCGATATATCGGTGCCACCGATACATTTGCTCCGGTGTATCGGTGCCACCGATACATTTACTCCGGTGTATCGGTGCCACCGATATATTTCCTCCGATATATGTAAAAAATACCTGAAATATACGCTAATAACTCCGACGATTTTCACCCTTCCTTAGTTCCTAAATAATAATTTCCTCCAATGTATCTATGTATGTATCGATATATTTCCTCCGATATATCGGTGCCACCGATACATTTCCTCCGATATATCGGTGCCACCGATACATTTGCCCCGATATATCGGTGCCACCGATACATTTGCCCCGATATATCGGTGCCACCGATACATTTGCCCCGATATATCGGTGCCACCGATACATTTGCCCCGATATATCGGTGCCACCGATACATTTGCCCCGATATATCGGTGCCACCGATACATTTGCCCCGATATATCGGTGCCACCGATACATTTGCCCCGATATATCGGTGCCACCGATACATTTGCCCCGATATATCGGTGCCACCGATACATTTGCCCCGATATATCGGTGCCACCGATACATTTGCCCCGATATATCGGTGCCACCGATACATTTGCCCCGATATATCGGTGCCACCGATACATTTGCCCCGATATATCGGTGCCACCGATACATTTGCCCCGATATATCGGTGCCACCGATACATTTGCCCCGATATATCGGTGCCACCGATACATTTGCCCCGATATATCGGTGCCACCGATACATTTGCCCCGATATATCGGTGCCACCGATACATTTGCTCCGATATATCGGTGCCACCGATACATTTGCTCCGATATATCGGTGCCACCGATACATTTGCCCCGATATATCGGTGCCACCGATACATTTGCTCCGATATATCGGTGCCACCGATACATTTGCTCCGATATATCGGTGCCACCGATACATTTGCTCCGGTGTATCGGTGCCACCGATATATTTCCTCCGATATATGTAAAAAATACCTGAAATATACGCTAATAACTCCGACGATTTTCACCCTTCCTTAGTTCCTAAATAATAATTTCCTCCGATATATCTAAGTTATCACAGAAGCCTGAAGACGAATCAGCAGAAATCCCGTGTAAGACGAGATCCAAGACTGCAAACGTCCACGTCTTGTACCCCTACAAGACAAAAGCCCGATGTTTATATAAGACCTTTTTAAAATAGATAAGGTAGTCTTAAGGTTGAATCTGTGTAGTTATCTTGTATAATCTAAATAAAACTTTTTAAAAAGACATTTTGTGAAGAACAATTTTAATTGGCGCAGTCGGTAGGACCGGTTACCGAAAAGTACGGGATCGTTTTAACGAATTTAAACCGGCCGAATCTACGAAACCACAGAGCTTAGACTCCGGAGGACTAAAAGGACACACACAAAAAGCAAAAGAAAGCCCGCGGATGCTGAAACTATTGCTGTGAGTACCATAAATATTTTCCTCTCTTTTCTCTATTTGACCATCGTGGAAATCAAAGCGTTTGGGACAATATTGCGTTAGCCCAATCCGTACCTCCCCGAAAAGTCAAAATTTCAAACCTCCGACATAAAAAAAACATAAACATAAAATGGTGCCACAACAAGTGGGAGTTTTTGGTCTTACCCAAGAACAATTACAACATTTTATCAACTCGATTTCCAGACCCCACCGATACATTTGCTCCGATATATCGGTGCCACCGATACATTTGCTCCGATATATCGGTGCCACCGATACATTTGCTCCGATATATCGGTGCCACCGATACATTTGCTCCGATATATCGGTGCCACCGATACATTTGCTCCGATATATCGGTGCCACCGATACATTTGCTCCGATATATCGGTGCCACCGATACATTTGCTCCGATATATCGGTGCCACCGATACATTTGCTCCGATATATCGGTGCCACCGATACATTTGCTCCGATACATCGGTGCCACCGATACATTTGCCCCGATACATCGGTGCCACCGATACATTTGCCCCGATATATCGGTGCCACCGATACATTTGCTCCGATATATCGGTGCCACCGATACATTTGCTCCGATATATCGGTGCCACCGATACATTTGCTCCGATATATCGGTGCCACCGATACATTTGCTCCGATATATCGGTGCCACCGATACATTTGCTCCGGTGTATCGGTGCCACCGATATATTTCCTCCGATATATATGTAAAAAATACCTGAAATATACGCTAATAACTCCGACGATTTTCACCCTTCCTTAGTTCCTAAATAATAATTTCCTCCGATATATCTAAGTTATCACAGAAGCCTGAAGACGAATCAGCAGAAATCCCGTGTAAGACGAGATCCTAGACTGCAAACGTCCACGTCTTGTACCCCTACAAGACAAAAGCCCGATGTTTATATAAGACCTTTTTAAAATAGATAAGGTAGTCTTAAGGTTGAATCTGTGTAGTTATCTTGTATAATCTAAATAAAACTTTTTAAAAAAGACATTTTGTGAAGAACAATTTTAATTTACATGAATGATATATTTAGCCTAAACTGATTTGCACTATAGCAGAAATATTTAAATCATTCTGATCGACTTCAGAATTTTTTTTATTTATTTCTTTAGATCTTCACTTGCTATAAAATCTAATGCTATGGGCTGGAGCTTGAGCCCGTCGTAAATTAACGTAAAAAACCAAAAGAACCAAAAAAAAAAAATATGGGATACAAATAAAAAAAAACCATTATTCAATTTGAAATTGTTCCTAGGTAGAAAAATGACAAGTCTTCGCAGATCGAGGTCTACGTGAACCCCGGAAGAAACCCCAAATTTCACCCTGCGAACTTTCACCAACTTTTAGACTCTCTCCCACCCCTTTCACATAGGGCGCCCTCTCTTACTACTACCCGAAGCTCGAATTGTTCTTAATTCTCCAAAATATAATTTTAATTGTTAATAATATCAAAACATATGTATCGATATATTTCCTCCGATATATCGGTGCCACCGATACATTTGCTCCGATATATCGGTGCCACCGATACATTTGCTCCGATATATCGTGCCACCGATACATTTGCTCCGATATATCGGTGCCACCGATACATTTGCTCCGATATATCGGTGCCACCGATACATTTGCTCCGATATATCGGTGCCACCGATACATTTGCTCCGATATATCGGTGCCACCGATACATTTGCTCCGATATATCGGTGCCACCGATACATTTGCTCCGATATATCGGTGCCACCGATACATTTGCTCCGATATATCGGTGCCACCGATACATTTGCTCCGGTGTATCGGTGCCACCGATACATTTACTCCGGTGTATCGGTGCCACCGATATATTTCCTCCGATATATGTAAAAATACCTGAAATATACGCTAATAACTCCGACGATTTTCACCCTTCCTTAGTTGCTAAATAATAATTTCCTCCAATGTATCTATGTATGTATCGATATATTTCCTCCGATATATCGGTGCCACCGATACATTTCCTCCGATATATCGGTGCCACCGATACATTTGCCCCGATATATCGGTGCCACCGATACATTTGCCCCGATATATCGGTGCCACCGATACATTTGCCCCGATATATCGGTGCCACCGATACATTTGCTCCGATATATCGGTGCCACCGATACATTTGCCCCGATATATCGTGCCACCGATACATTTGCCCCGATATATCGGTGCCACCGATACATTTGCTCCGATATATCGGTGCCACCGATACATTTGCTCCGATATATCGGTGCCACCGATACATTTGCTCCGATATATCGGTGCCACCGATACATTTGCTCCGATATATCGGTGCCACCGATACATTTGCTCCGGTGTATCGGTGCCACCGATATATTTCCTCCGATATATATGTAAAAAATACCTGAAATATACGCTAATAACTCCGACGATTTTCACCCTTCCTTAGTTCCTAAATAATAATTTCCTCCGATATATCTATGTATGTATACATATTATAGAATTAATTTAATTTAGAATTAAAATATAACTAGTGCCTTTAATTCTAAAACTATTTGAAAAGTGAACAGTCAATAAGCTCTCGTCAGCCGTAATTAGACATTAACGAAAAGATGCTCTCCACAAGTTTTAGGTGACCCCTCCTAAAAACGTTTAAAGAAATAGTTTAAAAAGGGAGAATTTTCAACGCTGGAGAGGAGATTCGTAGGTGACAATTTATTTTTGAAGTATGGCTTTTAGTGATCTGTAGACGTAAGAAATATTAAAAAAAAAAAAAATAAATACATAATTTTTTCTCGACCATCGATACGGAAGTCATGTAATGTTTTCTATTTAAAAGAAAAAAAGGAAATAGAATAAAGTAATCAACGTTGCCGACTGCAAATGAAAAGACCGCATACTCATGATATCATAGTGGTAATATTTAATTGGCCCTGAAAAGGGCCTTTGAAAAAATGAGTCAAGGCATCAAAACTACCTTGACTAAAGGGCAGGCATCGAAGAGGAGATCAATCCTTTCTCTTCCACTGGTTCCGCGCTTGGTCTTCGCGGTCTGATATATCCTCGGAAGGAACTGAACCCTCCGGGATAATTCAGGGTCCGACATGATGACCGAGTCCCACCTCTGGGAAACCTGCCTGGCCTGTCGCAAGGTGCTCGTGGAAACGCCTCGAAGAATGTCGGTAGACATCTCCCTCGGCAGATCGCCGATGATGTCGACTTTTCGTCCTTCGTCCTTTTCGGAGTTCATGGTGAGCGAACACAGACAGGAAGTGAATGGTATCGCTTCCGGTTACAGGTGCTTATATAGTTACCTTTCATCCCCTTAGGAGCCTCCCATTCGCCCTAGACCATCCCCACCCACCTACCCTCCGATAACCGAAGACCCATTTCGCCCCCTGATACCTATTGAATGATAGCATCAAATCCAAGATCAATAGCAATATAGCAGTGTTACAATATGTTATATCGATTACGGAATATTTATAATTTACACAGTTCCGTTCATAATTTGAGTATTTCGCTTTGCTATAAGTGGAAGACGAAGGCCTAGCAAGCGGTCGTTGGCGGTGAAAGGCAGTTTTCCGTCACACAGTTAACAATTCTTTCACCTCATTTTCAACGGCCCTTTTCAGGGCCAGCGCAAAAGACATCTATATTATCCTCCAATTGTCATTTTACTGATACATGAATGATATAACTAGCCTAAACTGGTTTGCACTATAGCAGAATTATTTAAATCATTCTGATCGACTTCAGAATTTTTTTTAATTTCTTTAGATCTTCACTTGCTATAAAATCTAATGCTATGGGCTGGAGCATGAGCCCATCGTAAATTAACGTAAAAGAAACAAAACCAAACGAACCAAAAAAGTATGGGAAACAATATAAAAAAACCATTAGTTATTCAATTTGAAATTATTACTAGGTAGAAAAATGACAAATCTTCGCAGATCGAGGTCTACGTGAACCCCGGAAGAAACCCCAAATTTCACCCTGCGAACTTTCACCAACTGTTAGACTCTCTCCCACCCCTTTCACCTAGGGCGCCCTCTATTACTACTACCCGAAACTCGAATTGTTCTTAATTCTCCAAATATATTTTTAATTGTTGATAATATCAAAACATATGTGTACGTATTATAGAATTAATTTAATTTAGAATTAAAATATAACTAGTGCCTTTAATTCTGAAATTATTTGAAAAGTGAACAGTCAATAAGCTCTCGTCAGCCGTAATTAGACATTAACGAAATGATGCCCCTCCACAAGTTTTAGGAGACCCCTCCTAAAAACGTTTAAAGAAATAGTTTAAAAAGGGAAAATTTTCAACGCTGGAGAGGATGTTGGTATTTAATTTAAAATGTGGCTTTTAACGACTATTTTTCATGCTTCAAAATCTAAAGCTATGGGCTGGAGCTTCGGCCCATCGTAAATTAACGTAAAAGAAGCAAAAGCAAAAGAATTGGTAAACCATCCCTAACCATCCCTAACCATCACTAACCATCCCTAAAAAAATATGGGATACAAATATAAAAAAACCATTATTCAATTCAAAATTGTTACTAGGTAGAAAAATGACAAATCTTCGCAGATCGAGGTCTACGTGAACCCCGGAAGAAACCCCAAATTTCACCCTGCGAACTTTCACCAACTGTTAGACTCTCTCCCACCCCTTTCACCTAGGGCGCCCTCTATTACTACTACCCGAAACTCGAATTGTTCTTAATTCTCCAAAATATATTTTTAATTGTTGATAATATCAAAACATATGTATACGTATTATAGAATTAATTTAATTTAGAATTAAAATATAACTAGTGCCTTTAATTCTGAAATTATTTGAAAAGTGAACAGTCAATAAGCTCTCGTCAGCCGTAATTAGACATTAACGAAATAATGCCCCTCCACAAGTTTTAGGTGACCCCTCCTAAAAACGTTTAAAGAAATAGTTTAAAAAGGGAAAATTTTCAACGCTGGAGAGGATGTTGGTATTTAATTTAAAATGAGGCTTTTAACGACTATTTTTCATGCTACAAAATCTAAAGCTATGGGCTGGAGCTTCGGCCCATCGTAAATTAACGTAAAAGAAGCAAAAGCAAAAGAATTGGTAAACCATCCCTAACCATCCCTAACCATCACTAACCATCCCTAAAAAAATATGGGATACAAATATAAAAAAACCATTATTCAATTCAAAATTGTTACTAGGTAGAAAAATGACAAGTCTTCGCAGATCGAGGTCTACGTGAACCCCGGAAGAAACCCCAAATTTCACCCTGCGAACTTTCACCAACTGTTAGACTCTCTCCCACCCCTTTCACCTAGGGCGCCCTCTATTACTACCACCCGAAATTCGAATTGTTCTTAATTCTCCAAAATATGTTTATAATTGTTAATAATATCAAAACGTATGTATATGTATTATAGAATTAATTTAATTTAGAATTAAAATATAACTAGTGCCTTTAATTCTGAAATTATTTGAAAAGTGAACAGTCAATAAGCTCTCGTCAGGCGTAATTAGACATTAACGAAATGATGCCCCTCCACAAGTTTTAGGTGACCCCTCCTAAAAACGTTTAAAGAAATAGTTTAAAAAGGGAAAATTTTCAACGTTGGAGAGGATGTTGGTATTTAATTTAAAATGTGGCTTTTAACGACTATTTTTCATGCTTCAAAATCTAAAGCTATGGGCTGGAGCTTCGGCCCATCGTAAATTAACGTAAAAGAAGCAAAACCAAAAGAATTGGTAAACCATCCCTAACCATCCCTAACCATCACTAACCATCCCTAAAAAAAATATGGGATACAAATATAAAAAAACCATTATTCAATTCAAAATTGTAACTAGGTAGAAAAATGACAAGTCTTCGCAGATCGAGGTCTACGTGAACCCCGGAAGAAACCCCAAATTTCACCCTGCGAACTTTCACCAACTGTTAGACTCTCTCCCACCCCTTTCACATAGGGCGCCCTCTATTACTACCACCCGAAACTCGAATTGTTCTTAATTCTCCAAAATATGTTTATAATTGTTAATAATATCAAAACGTATGTGTATGTATTATAGAACTAATTTAATCTAGGAACGCGGTAGCGTTCCGCCCCGCCAAGCAACACCCAGTCCGAAGACGTCAGAAAACGGTACCTACCAAGTGTATGTTTACTGGACGTCACGATTTGCGTTTTTCAGGTATCTGGATCTCGGCTCCCTGTGGACCGATCGACTTGAAATTTGCTACAGATTTACTTTGATATGATATGAGTAAACGCTGAAATTTTCAAGTCGATCGGTCCACAGGGAGCCGAGATATAAAAGTCTGAAAACCCGGTTTTTCGCCTTTACCGTGTTCTTCTTCTTATTCAGCTAGACAAGGCTACAGCCTCTCCTAGCGCACCGATTGACTTGAAATTTTGTACAGAGCTTCCTTTCAACTTGAGCCAGTGCCTTTTGAAAGATTTACCCCGAAATCTTAACTTAAAAAAAAGTTAGGAACAAAAAACTGAAATTTTAGGGTAATTTTAGCCACTTTAACGGGTACACAGCCTGGAGACAAGACCAATCGACTTGAAATTGTGCACAGAGCTTCCTTCTGAGTTTAGCAATGAGGACGAGTATAGTAATGAGGACGGATTTCGGAAATGGGTCATCCAGACCCCTCAGGGTCAATTTGACCAGTGATCATTGTCTGTGGCGCCGGCTGTACACCCGATTTACACCATAAGGTCGAATTTCGGAAATGGGTCTTCCAGACCCCTTGGGGTCAATTTGACCAGTGATCATTTTTCGATCGTCAGTTAGTCTGAGGCGCCTTCTGTACATCCGATTTACACCAGAGGTCGGATTTCGGATTTTAAACTACAAAAAGATATGATATCCCCACAAAAAACACCCCGTGTAAAAAACACCCCGCCTCGCAAAAATCCTTTTACATCAGCCGGAAAAAGTTGTGATATCAACTTCCCCGCCCTCAAATGAGCGAGAAGAGTCGATACGCCCGAGTGGTAGGTACGATGATGTGAGAAGCATGATGCCCGTGCTCCCGTTTTCAATGCTCCCCTTGGCGGCATCGCGAAATGCTTTGTATCAGTGATTGCCGTTATTTATCAAGCCCTGGAACGTCCTGGAACGCTTAAGAATTACTGTGTTATCACTGAGTTCCTAACTAATCACTAGTATACACCCCATACACATACATACACATACCCCCCCCCCGTACTCACACATGACACTACGCCTTCATCTACGTATGTCTGAGTGTTTCAATCATAACGATTTTCCCCGAAGAACGCACAGCACGTCTTAACTACGTCCCTGTAAACAAACATTTCGCGATGCCGCCAAGGGGAGCATTGAAAACGGGAGCACGGGCATCATGCTTCTCACATCATCGTACCTACCACTCGGGCGTATCGACTCTTCTCGCTCATTTGAGGGCGGGGAAGTTGATATCACAACTTTTTCCGGCTGATGTAAAAGGATTTTTGCGAGGCGGGTGTTTTTTACACGGGGTGTTTTTGTGGGGATTTAGAATTAAAATATAACTAGTGCCTTTAATTCTGAAATTATTTGAAAAGTGAACAGTCAATAAGCTCTCGTCAGCCGTAATTAGACATTAACGAAATGATGCCCCTCCACAAGTTTTAGGTGACCCCTCCTAAAAACGTTTAAAGAAATAGTTTAAAAAGGGAGAATTTTCAACGCTGGAGAGGAGATTCGTAGGTGACAATTTATTTTGAAGTATGGCTCTTAGTGATCTGTAGACGTAAGAAAATATTTTTAAAAAAATAAAATAAATACATAATTTTTTCTCGACCATCGATACGGAAGTCATGTAATGTTTTCTATTTAAAAGAAAAAAAGGAAATAGAATAAAGTAATCAACGTTGCCGACTGCAAATGAAAAGACCGCATACTCATGATATCATAGTGGTAATATTTAATTGGCCCTGAAAAGGGCCTTTGAAAAAATGAGTCAAGGCATCAAAACTACCTTGACTAAAGGGCAGGCATCGAAGAGGAGATCAATCCTTTCTCTTCCACTGGTTCCGCGCTTGGTCTTCGCGGTCTGAATATATCCTCGGAAGGAACTGAACCCTCCGGGATAATTCAGGGTCCGACATGATGACC
The DNA here is from genome assembly GCA_014119065.1 of Orius insidiosus. Classification (NCBI taxonomy): domain Eukaryota; kingdom Metazoa; phylum Arthropoda; class Insecta; order Hemiptera; family Anthocoridae; genus Orius; species Orius insidiosus. The sequence goes on along the minus strand of JACGAQ010000885.1, from coordinate 10,318 downwards.
GAGTCCCACCTCTGGGAAACCTGCCTGGCCTGTCGCAAGGTGCTCGTGGAAACGCCTCGAAGAATGTCGGTAGACATCTCCCTCGGCAGATCGCCGATGATGTCGACTTTTCGTCCTTCGTCCTTTTCGGAGTTCATGGTGAGCGAACACAGACAGGAAGTGAATGGTATCGCTTCCGGTTACAGGTGCTTATATAGTTACCTTTCATCCCCTTAGGAGCCTCCCATTCGCCCTAGACCATCCCCACCCACCTACCCTCCGATATCCGAAGACCCATTTCGCCCCCTGATACCTATTGAATGATAGCATCAAATCCAAGATCAATAGCAATATAGCAGTGTTACAATATGTTATATCGATTACGGAATATTTATAATTTACACAGTTCCGTTCATAATTTGAGTATTTCGCTTTGCTATAAGTGGAAGACGAAGGCCTAGCAAGCGGTCGTTGGCGGTGAAAGGCAGTTTTCCGTCACACAGTTAACAATTCTTTCACCTCATTTTCAACGGCCCTTTTCAGGGCCAGCGCAAAAGCATCTATATTATCCTCCAATTGTCATTTTACTGATACATGAATGATATAACTAGCCTAAACTGATTTGCACTATAGCAGAATTATTTAAATCATTCTGATCGACTTCAGAATTTTTTTTATTTCTTTAGATCTTCACTTGCTATAAAATCTAATGCTATGGGCTGGAGCTTGAGCCCATCGTAAATTAACGTAAAAGAAACAAAACCAAACGAACCAAAAAAAGTATGGGAAACAAATATAAAAAAACCATTAGTTATTCAATTTGAAATTATTACTAGGTAGAAAAATGACAAATCTTCGCAGATCGAGGTCTACGTGAACCCCGGAAGAAACCCCAAATTTCACCCTGCGAACTTTCACCAACTGTTAGACTCTCTCCCACCCCTTTCACCTAGGGCGCCCTCTATTACTACTACCCGAAACTCGAATTGTTCTTAATTCTCCAAATATATTTTTAATTGTTGATAATATCAAAACATATGTGTACGTATTATAGAATTAATTTAATTTAGAATTAAAATATAACTAGTGCCTTTAATTCTGAAATTATTTGAAAAGTGAACAGTCAATAAGCTCTCGTCAGCCGTAATTAGACATTAACGAAATGATGCCCCTCCACAAGTTTTAGGTGACCCCTCCTAAAAACGTTTAAAGAAATAGTTTAAAAAGGGAAAATTTTCAACGCTGGAGAGGATGTTGGTATTTAATTTAAAATGTGGCTTTTAACGACTATTTTTCATGCTACAAAATCTAAAGCTATGGGCTGGAGCTTCGGCCCATCGTAAATTAACGTAAAAGAAGCAAAAGCAAAAGAATTGGTAAACCATCCCTAACCATCCTAACCATCACTAACCATCCCTAAAAAAAAAATATGGGATACAAATATAAAAAAACCATTATTCAATTCAAAATTGTTACTAGGTAGAAAAATGACAAGTCTTCGCAGATCGAGGTCTACGTGAACCCCGGAAGAAACCCCAAATTTCACCCTGCGAACTTTCACCAACTGTTAGACTCTCTCCCACCCCTTTCACCTAGGGCGCCCTCTATTACTACCACCCGAAACTCGAATTGTTCTTAATTCTCCAAAATATGTTTATAATTGTTAATAATATCAAAACGTATGTGTATGTATTATAGAACTAATTTATTTAGAATTAAAATATAACTAGTGCCTTTAATTCTGAAATTATTTGAAAAGTGAACAGTCAATAAGCTCTCGTCAGCCGTAATTAGACATTAACGAAATGATGCCCCTCCACAAGTTTTAGGTGACCCCTCCTAAAAACGTTTAAAGAAATAGTTTAAAAAGGGAGAATTTTCAACGCTGGAGAGGAGATTCGTAGGTGACAATTTATTTTTGAAGTATGGCTTTTAGTGATCTGTAGACGTAAGAAAATATTTTTAAAAAAATAAAATAAATACATAATTTTTTCTCGACCATCGATACGGAAGTCATGTAATGTTTTCTATTTAAAAGAAAAAAAGGAAATAGAATAAAGTAATCAACGTTGCCGACTGCAAATGAAAAGACCGCATACTCATGATATCATAGTGGTAATATTTAATTGGCCCTGAAAAGGGCCTTTGAAAAAATGAGTCAAGGCATCAAAACTACCTTGACTAAAGGGCAGGCATCGAAGAGGAGATCAATCCTTTTCTTCCACTGGTTCCGCGCTTGGTCTTCGCGGTCTGAATATATCCTCGGAAGGAACTGAACCCTCCGGGATAATTCAGGGTCCGACATGATGACCGAGTCCCACCTCTGGGAAACCTGCCTGGCCTGTCGCAAGGTGCTCGTGGAAACGCCTCGAAGAATGTCGGTAGACATCTCCCTCGGCAGATCGCCGATGATGTCGACTTTTCGTCCTTCGTCCTTTTCGGAGTTCATGGTGAGCGAACACAGACAGGAAGTGAATGGTATCGCTTCCGGTTACAGGTGCTTATATAGTTACCTTTCATCCCCTTAGGAGCCTCCCATTCGCCCTAGACCATCCCCACCCACCTACCCTCCGATAACCGAAGACCCATTTCGCCCCCTGATACCTATTGAATGATAGCATCAAATCCAAGATCAATAGCAATATAGCAGTGTTCAATATGTTATATCGATTACGGAATATTTATAATTTACACAGTTCCGTTCATAATTTGAGTATTTCGCTTTGCTATAAGTGGAAGACGAAGGCCTAGCAAGCGGTCGTTGGCGGTGAAAGGCAGTTTTCCGTCACACAGTTAACAATTCTTTCACCTCATTTTCAACGGCCCTTTTCAGGGCCAGCGCAAAAGACATCTATATTATCCTCCAATTGTCATTTTACTGATACATGAATGATAACTAGCCTAAACTGGTTTGCACTATAGCAGAATTATTTAAATCATTCTGATCGACTTCAGAATTTTTTTTAATTTCTTTAGATCTTCACTTGCTATAAAATCTAATGCTATGGGCTGGAGCATGAGCCCATCGTAAATTAACGTAAAAGAAAAAACCAAACGAACCAAAAAAAGTATGGGAAACAAATATAAAAAAACCATTAGTTATTCAATTTGAAATTATTACTAGGTAGAAAAATGACAAATCTTCGCAGATCGAGGTCTACGTGAACCCCGGAAGAAACCCCAAATTTCACCCTGCGAACTTTCACCAACTGTTAGACTCTCTCCCACCCCTTTCACCTAGGGCGCCCTCTATTACTACTACCCGAAACTCGAATTGTTCTTAATTCTCCAAAATATTTTAATTGTTGATAATATCAAAACATATGTGTACTTATAGAATTAATTTAATTTAGAATTAAAATATAACTAGTGCCTTTAATTCTGAAATTATTTGAAAAGTGAACAGTCAATAAGCTCTCGTCAGCCGTAATTAGACATTAACGAAATGATGCCCTCCACAAGTTTTAGGTGACCCCTCCTAAAAACGTTTAAAGAAATAGTTTAAAAAGGGAAAATTTTCAACGCTGGAGAGGATGTTGGTATTTAATTTAAAATGTGGCTTTTAACGACTATTTTCATGCTTCAAAATCTAAAGCTATGGGCTGGAGCTTCGGCCCATCGTAAATTAACGTAAAAGAAGCAAAACCAAAAGAATTGGTAAACCATCCCTAACCATCCTAACCATCACTAACCATCCCTAAAAAAAATATGGGATACAAATATAAAAAAACCATTATTCAATTCAAAATTGTAACTAGAAAAATGACAAGTCTTCGCAGATCGAGGTCTACGTGAACCCCGGAAGAAACCCCAAATTTCACCCTGCGAACTTTCACCAACTGTTAGACTCTCTCCCACCCTTTCACCTAGGGCGCCCTCTATTACTACTACCCGAAACTCGAATTGTTCTTAATTCTCCAAAATATATTTTTAATTGTTGATAATATCAAAACATATGTATACGTATTATGAATTAATTTAATTTAGAATTAAAATATAACTAGTGCCTTTAATTCTGAAATTATTTGAAAAGTGAACAGTCAATAAGCTCTCGTCAGCCGTAATTAGACATTAACGAAATGATGCCCCTCCACAAGTTTTAGGTGACCCCTCCTAAAAACGTTTAAAGAAATAGTTTAAAAAGGGAAAATTTTCAACGCTGGAGAGGATGGTATTTAATTTAAAATGTGGCTTTTAACTATTTTTATGCTACAAAATCTAAAGCTATGGGCTGGAGCTTCGGCCCATCGTAAATTAACGTAAAAGAAGCAAAAGCAAAAGAATTGGTAAACCATCCCTAACCATCCCTAACCATCACTAACCATCCCTAAAAAAAATATGGGATACAAATAAAAAAAACCATTATTCAATTCAAAATTGTAACTAGGTAGAAAAATGACAAGTCTTCGCAGATCGAGGTCTACGTGAACCCCGGAAGAAACCCCAAATTTCACCCTGCGAACTTTCACCAACTGTTAGACTCTCCACCCCTTTCACCTAGGGCGCCTCTATTACTACTACCCGAAACTCGAATTGTTAATTCTCCAAAATATATTTTTAATTGTTGATAATATCAAAACATATGTATACGTATTATAGAATTAATTTAATTTAGAATTAAAATATAACTAGTGCCTTTAATTCTGAAATTATTTGAAAAGTGAACAGTCAATAAGCTCTCGTCAGCCGTAATTAGACATTAACGAAATGATGCCCCTCCACAAGTTTTAGGTGACCCCTCCTAAAAACGTTTAAAGAAATAGTTTAAAAAGGGAAAATTTTCAACGCTGGAGAGGATGTTGGTATTTAATTTAAAATGTGGCTTTTAACGACTATTTTTCATGCTTCAAAATCTAAAGCTATGGGCTGGAGCTTCGGCCCATCGTAAATTAACGTAAAAGAAGCAAAACCAAAAGAATTGGTAAACCATCCCTAACCATCACTAACCATCCCTAAAAAAAAATATGGGATACAAATAAAAAAACCATTATTCAATTCAAAATTGTAACTAGGTAGAAAAATGACAAGTCTTCGCAGATCGAGGTCTACGTGAACCCCGGAAGAACCCCAAATTTCACCCTGCGAACTTCACCAACTGTTAGACTCTCTCCCACCCCTTTCACCTAGGGCGCCCTCTATTACTACCACCCGAAATTCGAATTGTTCTTAATTCTCCAAAATATGTTTATAATTGTTAATAATATCAAAACGTATGTATATGTATTATAGAATTAATTTAATTTAGAATTAAATATAACTAGTGCCTTTAATTCTGAAATTATTTGAAAAGTGAACAGTCAATAAGCTCGTCAGGCGTAATTAGACATTAACGAAATGATGCCCCTCCACAAGTTTTAGGTGACCCCTCCTAAAAAACGTTTAAAGAAATAGTTTAAAAGGGAAAATTTTCAACGCTGGAGAGGATGTTGGTATTTAATTTAAAATGTGGCTTTTAACGACTATTTTTCATGCTTCAAAATCTAAAGCTATGGGCTGGAGCTTCGGCCCATCGTAAATTAACGTAAAAGAAGCAAAACCAAAAGAATTGGTAAACCATCCCTAACCATCCCTAACCATCACTAACCATCCTAAAAAAAAATATGGGATACAAATATAAAAAAACCATTATTCAATTCAAAATTGTAACTAGGTAGAAAAATGACAAATCTTCGCAGATCGAGGTCTACGTGAACCCCGGAAGAAACCCCAAATTTCACCCTGCGAACTTTCACCAACTGTTAGACTCTCTCCCACCCCTTTCACCTAGGGCGCCCTACTACTACCCGAAACTCGAATTGTTCTTAATTCTCCAAAATATATTTTTAATTGTTGATAATATCAAAACATATGTATACGTATTATAGAATTAATTTAATTTAATTAAAATATAACTAGTGCCTTTAATTCTGAAATTATTTGAAAAGTGAACAGTCAATAAGCTCTCGTCAGCGTAATTAGACATTAACGAAATGATGCCCCTCCACAAGTTTTAGGTGACCCCTCCTAAAAACGTTTAAAGAAATAGTTTAAAAAGGGAAAATTTTCAACGCTGGAGAGGATGTTGGTATTTAATTTAAAATGGCTTTTAACGACTATTTTTCATGCTACAAAATCTAAAGCTATGGGCTGGAGCTTCGGCCCATCGTAAATTAACGAAAGAAGCAAAAGCAAAAGAATTGGTAAACCATCCCTAACCATCCCTAACCATCACTAATCCCTAAAAAAATATGGGATACAAATATAAAAAAACCATTATTCAATTCAAAATTGTTACTAGGTAGAAAAATGACAAGTCTTCGCAGATCGAGGTCTACGTGAACCCCGGAAGAAACCCCAAATTTCACCCTGCGAACTTTCACCAACTGTTAGACTCTCTCCCACCCCTTTCACCTAGGGCGCCCTCTATTACTACCACCCGAAACGAATTGTTCTTAATTCTCCAAAATTTTATAATTGTTAATAATATCAAAACGTATGTATGTATTATAGAATTAATTTAATTTAGAATTAAAATAACTAGTGCCTTTAATTCTGAAATTATTTGAAAAGTGAACAGTCAATAAGCTCTCGTCAGGCGTAATTAGACATTAACGAAATGATGCCCCTCCACAAGTTTTAGGTGACCCCTCCTAAAAACGTTTAAAGAAATAGTTTAAAAAGGGAAAATTTTCAACGCTGGAGAGGATGTTGGTATTTAATTTAAAATGTGGCTTTTAACGACTTTTTCATGCTCAAAATCTAAAGCTATGGGCTGGAGCTTCGGCCCATCGTAAATTAACGTAAAAGAAGCAAAACCAAAAGAATTGGTAAACCATCCCTAACCATCCCTAACCATCACTAACCATCCCTAAAAAAAAATATGGGATACAAATATTAAAAAACCATTATTCAATTCAAAATTGTACTAGGTAGAAAAATGACAATCTTCGCAGATCGAGGTCTACGTGAACCCCGGAAGAAACCCCAAATTTCACCCTGCGAACTTTCACCAACTGTTAGACTCCTCACCCCTTTCACCTAGGGCGCCCTCTATTACTACTACCCGAAACTCGAATTGTTCTTAATTCTCCAAAATATATTTTTTGTTGATAATATCAAAACATATGTATACGTATTATAGAATTAATTTAATTTAGAATTAAAATATAACTAGTGCCTTTAATTCTGAAATTATTTGAAAAGTGAACAGTCAATAAGCTCTCGTCAGGCGTAATTAGACATTAACGAAATGATGCCCCTCCACAAGTTTTAGGTGACCCCTCCTAAAAACGTTTAAAGAAATAGTTTAAAAAGGGAAAATTTTCAACGCTGGAGAGGATGTTGGTATTTAATTTAAAATGTGGCTTTTAACGACTATTTTTCATGCTACAAAATCTAAAGCTATGGGCTGGAGCTTCGGCCCATCGTAAATTAACGTAAAAGAAGCAAAAGCAAAGAATTGGTAAACCATCCCTAACCATCCCTAACCATCACTAACCATCCCTAAAAAAAATATGGGATACAAATATAAAAAAACCATTATTCAATTCAAAATTGTTACTAGGTAGAAAAATGACAAGTCTTCGCAGATCGAGGTCTACGTGAACCCCGGAAGAAACCCCAAATTTCACCCTGCGAACTTTCACCAACTGTTAGACTCTCTCCCACCCCTTTCACCTAGGGCGCCCTCTATTACTACCACCCGAAATTCGAATTGTTCTTAATTCTCCAAAATATGTTTATAATTGTTAATAATATCAAAACGTATGTATATGTATTTAGAATTAATTTAATTTAGAATTAAATATAACTAGTGCCTTTAATTCTGAAATTATTTGAAAAGTGAACAGTCAATAAGCTCTCGTCAGGCGTAATTAGACATTAACGAAATGATGCCCCTCCACAAGTTTTAGGTGACCCTCCTAAAAACGTTTAAAGAAATAGTTTAAAAAGGGAAAATTTTCAACGCTGGAGAGGATGTTGGTATTTAATTTAAAATGTGGCTTTAACGACTATTTTTCATGCTCAAAATCTAAAGCTATGGGCTGGAGCTTCGGCCCATCGTAAATTAACGTAAAAAAGCAAAACCAAAAGAATTGGTAAACCATCCCTAACCATCACTAACCATCCCTAAAAAAAATATGGGATACAAATATAAAAAACCATTATTCAATTCAAAATTGTACTAGGTAGAAAAATGACAAGTCTTCGCAGATCGAGGTCTACGTGAACCCCGGAAGAAACCCCAAATTTCACCCTGCGAACTTTCACCAACTGTTAGACTCTCTCCCACCCCTTTCACCTAGGGCGCCCTCTATTACTACCACCCGAAACTCGAATTGTTCTTAATTCTCCAAAATATGTTTAATTTTAATAATATCAAAACGTATGTATATGTATTATAGAATTAATTAATTTAGAATTAAAATATAACTAGTGCCTTTAATTCTGAAATTATTTGAAAAGTGAACAGTCAATAAGCTCTCGTCAGCCGTAATTAGACATTAACGAAATGATGCCCTCCAAGTTTTAGGTGACCCCTCCTAAAAACGTTTAAAGAAATAGTTTAAAAAGGGAAAATTTTCAACGCTGGAGAGGATGTTGGTATTTAATTTAAAATGTGGCTTTTAACGACTATTTTTCATACTACAAAATCTAAAGCTATGGGCTGGAGCTTCGGCCCATCGTAAATTAACGTAAAAGAAGCAAAAGCAAAAGAATTGGTAAACCATCCCTAACCATCCCTAACCATCACTAACCATCCCTAAAAAAATATGGGATACAAATATAAAAAAACCATTATTCAATTCAAAATTGTTACTAGGTAGAAAAATGACAAGTCTTCGCAGATCGAGGTCTACGTGAACCCCGGAAGAAACCCCAAATTTCACCCTGTGAACTTTCACTAACTGTTAGACTCTCTCCCACCCCTTTCACCTAGGGCGCCCTCTATTACTACCACCCGAAACTCGAATTGTTCTTAATTCTCCAAATATGTTTATAATTGTTAATAATATCAAAACGTATGTATATGTATTATAGAATTAATTTAATTTAGAATTAAAATATAACTAGTGCCTTTAATTCTGAAATTATTTGAAAAGTGAACAGTCAATAAGCTCTCGTCAGCCGTAATTAGACATTAACGAAATGATGCCCCTCCACAAGTTTTAGGTGACCCCTCCAAAAACGTTTAAAGAAATAGTTTAAAAAGGGAAAATTTCAACGCTGGAGAGGATGTTGGTATTTAGTTTAAAATGTGGCTTTTAACGACTATTTTTCATGCTACAAAATCTAAAGCTATGGGCTGGAGCTTCGGCCCATCGTAAATTAACGTAAAAGAAGCAAAACCAAAAGAATTGGTAAACCATCCCTAACCATCCCTAACCATCACTAACCATCCCTAAAAAAAAAATGGGATACAAATATAAAAAAACCATTATTCGATTCAAAATTGTTACTAGGTAGAAAAATGACAAGTCTTCGCAGATCGAGGTCTACGTGAACCCCGGAAGAAACCCCAAATTTCACCCTGCGAACTTTCACCAACTGTTAGACTCTGTCCCACCCCTTTCACTAGGGCGCCCTCTATTACTACTACCCGAAACTCGAATTGTTCTTAATTCTCCAAAATATATTTTTAATTGTTAATAATATCAAAATATGTATACGTATTATAGCATTAATTTAATTTAGAATTAAAATATAACTAGTGCCTTTAATTCTGAAATTATTTGAAAAGTGAACAGTCAATAAGCTCTCGTTAGCCGTAATTTGGCATAACGAAAAGATGCCCCTCCACAAGTTAGTGACCCCTCCTAAAAACGTTAAAAGAAATAGTTTAAAAGGGAAAATTTCAACGCTGGAGAGGATGTTAGTATTTATTTTGAAATGTGGCTTTTAAAGATCTGTTTTAAACTCGATTGCACTATAGCAGTATTATTAAAATCGTTTGGTCGATTTCGGAATTTTTTTTAATGTATGCTTTAGATCTTACATGCTACAAAATCTAAAGCTATGGGCTGGAGCTTGGGCCCGTAAATTAACGTAAAAGAAGCAAAACCAAAAGAATAAAAAAAATAAGGGATACAAATTTAAAAAACCATTATTCAATTTGAAATTGTTACTTGGTAGAAAAATGACAAGTCTTCGCAGATCGAGGTCTACGTGAACCCCGGAAGAAACCCCAAATTTCACCCTGCGAACTTTCACCAACTTTTAGACCTCTCCCACCCTTTCACATAGGGCGCCCTCTATTACTACTACCCGAAACTCGAATTGTTCCATATTCTCCGAAATATATATATTAAAAATATTATTTTAATCGTTAATATCGAAGTATATGTATATGTATTATAGA